>UZAN01040242.1:23674-45021 GCA_900618425.1 Echinostoma caproni
GGACATTGAGATTGAAGCCTCCGTTCTTGCTGTCGTTGGTGTGGCTTTCAGTGAAAGATCTGAAGCCACCCTCCTGGATTAAATCTCAGTCGCTAGTAGGATGAGCGCAGTAAGACCCACAGTTTCCTACCTAGTAGGCGGTGGTCGCCACGGTAGATGGAACTTGTTTGTTGTATCAGTGTACACTCCAACGGACTGCAACCCAGATGCCGCCAAAGATGAATTTTACCATAATCTACACTAATTCTTGCGTAAAACGACTTGGGGTGACATTGTGACTTTAGTAGGAGATATAAATGCTAGAGGAGTCCAGTTGACTTCGAAAAGCGGCATACCAGATTCCTGTTTCTTGGAAAACGAGAAACGGCTAATGGCTCTATGTTCCAACCACCGCCTATTCCTCGCCAGTACGAACTTCAGGCGCTTCACCTGCCGGTACGCCGCTTGGGGACGGAACTCCTCAAGTCAGCGACGGACGCAGATTAAACACATCGCGATAAGCCACAAATGGCGGGGCTGCATTTGAGACTGCCGATCGTACTGGAGCACTTCACTCGAATACGACCACGTGTTAGTATGCGTCAAACTGTCCATTTGCTTTGGTGGGCATTCCAAACGCACGATACGACGACGGTCATATTGTGATAAGGTGTTCAAACCAGCTTGTCTAACTGTCTTCCAAAACGCGCTAGCTGAAAAGCTAGAACGAACCCCACTCGATGACATTAAACAGCACTGGTAGCTTATCAATAATGCTTTGCATTCTGCTGGCCTATTTAGTTTTGGTCAGGCACGCCGCGCCGTGACACTCTGGAACTCTGCGGATTCTCTATGCCTTCTTGACACACGTCGGTTAATTCCGACCGGAAGCGAGCACAACGAAACACGACTGGTAACGAGATGTTAAAGTTAACGCCTAAGCAAAGACCGCGAGATCTGGTGAACTCAACGCGCGTCAGAGATAGAACGAGCTGCCGCCAATGGATAATTACCGTAAGCTATTTCATCTCATCCGGGTCACTCGTAGCAAAGCTTTGGTTATGAGCGAAACGACCTGCGAAGCTGATGATTCGCCCATTTGTAATTGACGGCTACAGCTTGCACGCTAAGCAGAGCACTTCAAAGCAGAATTTAGCTGACCACCAGCGTCGGGTTTTTACACAGCTATTCAGGCTAACGTTCCATGGTCTGTGCCAACAGACCCACCTTCTGAGGCCGAAATACAAGGTTTGGGACGTCACAAACCGTTGGGGTTCAATGGCCTTCCCCAAGATCTATTTAAAGGCGGTGGAATGAAGCTTGTCAGAGAACTAAAAGTTCTGTTTTATAAAGTTCAGAACACTGAGCAGGTCCCCTCTTCGTGGGGGTAATTGATTGTCATCTCCATCTTCAAAAGGATCGCGCCCAATGACTGCTCCAATCGTAGAGGTATAAGCCTTATCCCAATAGCGTTAGAGCTATTGGTGTCCGTCATTCTCCGCCGATTCTACACTATGCGTGAGGAGCAGACCCGCGAGGAGCATGCTGTTTTGCGCCGGTTGTGGATGCATCGATCAAATCTTTACCCTCCGATAGCTGCTAGAGCATTTTCACGCCTATCAAAGACAAAAACCATTGCATTCTTCGATACCCGAAAGACCTTCGACTCTGTCGATAGAACCATACTATGGAACTGTTTGTTGAGGAATGCAGTACTTACGAAGTTTTGATCCTCAAAGGGTTGTATCATCATACCTCAGGTAGGGTCAGGGCCTATGGCCAGCATTCGCTTCCCTTTGCCATCTTCAGTGAAGTTCGGAAAGGTTGCTCTATAACCCGATTCCTTTTCAACTTTGTCACAGATGTTCGACAAAATGCTTTGTCCGATCTAGCAAATGGTGGAGTAGAACTCTTCACAGGGTACAGAGTCCTTGACTTAGAATTTGCAGATAAAATCACCTTGCTGGGTGACAATACACAGGCAACCAAAAACGCTTTGAACCGCTTGGCGATCGAGGTATCTAGGTGTGGTATGTGCTTTGCACCTTCCAAGTTCAAAGTGCTGGTTCAAGACTGGCAGTAGCCCGTGCCTGTACTCATCCTCTATGGTGATCAGCTGGAAGTAGTTGAGAGCTTTAAGTACCTCGGGAGCTTGCTTGCAGCTGGTTTTGGTGTTGGGGAAGGCAACAAATCACAAATCACGAAAGCTAGAGCAGCTCTCGCCAACCTGCGACACCTGTGGCGCCGTCATGACATCCGGCTGTTCCGCCAGGGAAGGGTGTACATCACCGCGGTTCGTAGCGTTTTGCTTTACGGGTGCCAGACCAGGCCTCTCCAAGCGGAAGATATTGATGGACTTTCTGTATTCAACCACCGATGTCTCCAAAGCATTGTTCGTTTCTGCTGGGAACATCGGGTGAGCGATGACGAGGTCCGTCGTCGTGTGTTGGATGGGGATAGTCGTTCTCTAGCAGGGGTAATCAATCACTCTACACCGCCTCCGATGACTTGGTCACGTATTGCATATACCTGCCCATCGAATACCTTCCCGTGCTCTCTTCGCACGTGCAGGGCAAAGCTGGAAGAATCGCCGCGGGGGTCAGACCATGACATGGCGTTGAGGTATGAAGAGGCTGGCTTTGACTTTGGTTGGTGCAACCCGCCTTCCAGGTTGGGGCCCAAGGGAAGAGGATTATCGTTGGTTAGAGACGCTAAGAGATATGGCCCAGAATAGAAGTCAGTGCCGCAAATGCTGTAAGGTTTGCCTGTCGAAGTCCCTTGCCTCATAAAAAACGATAAAATAGAACTAAAGCTTTCGAAAGTACACGATGATACACACAAAAATTGTTATAACAATTATTTGTAATTCTCAACTTCAACAGTTCCGTCTTTTTTCCTACGTTCTGTATCTCAACCCTCCTTCGTTTATTGTTATTGTTGTGCCGTTGGCACAATGCTTGTTCATATATATATATATATATATATATATATATAGTCAGCGTCCACCTATTTCGCGTCTCCTAATTACCTGGAGGAAGCTGTTGTATGGCCGCGGCCCCCTACCTGAAAGATGACTGTATATTTGTATATTTAATAAATAAAAAGGGAAGTAAAAGCCGTTTATTTTATTTATTTAAAATGATGATAAATTAAAAGCATTACTGTACGATAACGACCATGATAAGGTTCATCTTGTAAGTCAACTCAGGTTCATGGTAGTTGAAATGATTTTACCAGTTTTTCTTTGAGTTTAGTAGACTAGTTGTTACCAATTCCGCTAATGCTATTTGGAATTGATCTACAATCTCCGATGAAATCATATGCACTTCGTGAATAACTCAGAAATTGCAATTGACAACCTGACGTACTACGTGGTATTTCCGCGAGATAGACTACGATTGCGCTTCCATCTGGTTTTATCTAACCAATGATCACTGAGGTCGGATTGTATTATTTGAACATTTGTGTCATACCGTTTTTTCTTTTTCTTTCTTTTCATTTTTAATTCCTTTTATTGAATACACAATGCTCCAGTTTTCAGGAAGGGGGAAGCGGGCAGTCGAAAGGCTGCCATACAACACACACGGGGAAAGTCAGGCGTTGGTAGTGGGATTCGAACACTCGTTCTCCGGGGTGATAATTTGGTAACGTTACCACCGGGCCACTACCGTCTCACATACTGAACAGGTGCAAGGAAACAAACTGGCATTCATTATTTAAGTAAGGACGGACATTTTAACGTTTAGATTCGTGTATTATTTTGACCTGTTTGTGAACGCTGCCTGAAAAGCAGCTGCTGGATGCGTGCAAACAATCGCTTTTTTCTTGTAGTCATTTGAGTATGCAACTGCTATTATCACCCTTGAAAGACAGTCACAATTACCAACATTGCCTTTTTATTGTCAGTGTTTTTGGTAGAAGTGGTCCTAAAATGATGTTCTCAATGAATTGTTCAGTATGTTTGTGTGGTGATCCAGACTTCGGTGACCGCAATTCATGCACGACTAGGTCATCCAATCACCGTTCAGGAAGCTCGACTAATGGTACACCGGGCGAACATGACATCCGAGTTAGTATATATGATACGTCGGTCCAAACGGTTACGTGATTAGAGGATGCTCGTTCAACTAATCATATGGACTATTACATTCTATAAAACATGATCTAGTTCCATCAATAAACACAAGTATTTGCAGCTATCAATTCCTCGTGTATTTCATTGGTGTCCGCAGGTCGGGTTGGAGCCAATTCAGTTCTGAGCAGTACAGTACGGTTTCTCGTATTCCTAAATTCAATACTATTCCGATTACCACAGTCTGTTCTTTTTATGAAGTTAATTTTCTCAAGTCTGTTGATTGTTTGGTGGAGATTCGGTGGACCCTGGATGCCAGACACTGTACAATATTTCGTTTACGCTTGATGGGAACGAAGCTGATAAAATGTAAGTGTTGCCCATTCCATGTAATTCTGTAGTAGATAGAACGGTTGATTTCCCCACCTGATCCTATCTTACAATTAACGTCAAGAAAATTGAATTAGTTTCCTCCATTGTACTGTATTCTACTGTATTCATTTCGAATCCGAAATCAGTAAATACGTGAACGCGATGGTTTCAACATTGTGTTGGGTGCAGCATTTTGGTTGAAAAGGATTAAAGTGTCTTCAACATAACGTCCGTATAGATAACAGTCTTTTACGTTACGCCGCATTAGGCTTGTTTCACATTTGAAGACAGCTTCTCGATAGCACCGAACCCGAAGTCAATCCTATAGCCATGCCATGCGTTTGCCTGTGGATCTATCAAATGAATTAGCATAGAACGTTGAAATGTTATCATGGGGATCCACATAACCTCTTCTGTAATGAACGTAGCTAGGTGTGATACCTTTTACCACATTGGACATCTACATCTAAGACAGATTCAAAAAACACAGCGTATAATTCAAGTTATATCTTACGAGTTACTTACTTCTTTATTCCGGGATTTTACTGATACTTGAGTGATAGAATCATAAACCAAATCCTTAAGATTCCCCAATGAGAATTAGACTTCGATAATCGGTTATGGTTTTTGATATTCTTGAGTCAGTTTTTCAATCGTTTCTTCATTATTTATATCACCTGTTTTCCTTTTCGGTTATTTATCACTATTCGGGGACAATTTGAAGTGAGTATGATGTGTTGTACAACACTTAATTGGTTCAGTAGAACTATTCCCCACTTCTGGTTGCTTTTACATCACAATATTTGTGAATGGCTTCAACAAATCTACAAACTTTGCACGTCTCTGAATTAATGTTGCTCAGGGTGGTGCATAATCTCGCCGGTCCTGGAAGCAGTAATGGATCACGTCGTTTTGAAAATTTTCAATTATGATTTTTGTAGCAGCCGGTAAGCAGTTCATTTTGAATCAAAGGTTCGAAATCTTTGTTTTTGAAGATAATTGATCAGTAGTGTGGAGTGGATTCCCGAACCAAGTGACAACACCTAAAGCAGATCAAATAGATTTTGGACACGTCGTTCTCAAACAAATGGTTTTATTATTACGATATTAGAATATTCCGTTTATTCCGTGAATGTAATAGCTGTCTTCCCAATATGCTTGCGCAGTTGCACTCAATTTCACATGCGGCCCAAATATTGTTTTCTGCCTGACCTTCGACTACTGCGGTTGAAGAACAGGCACTCCCCAATCAAAATGCAACACACACATCGGTAAACAATCGTGAATAATCAGCCGGGTCGCTCTAGAAAGCTATTAGGTTATACTATTACATTTCCTTCAAGTAATAACCCAATTGAAGGAGAACTCATGAAGAGGTCCTTTTAACTTAGTAGGTCAGGCCAAAAGAACAACGGATGAACGAAATCCTCTCAGGTTTGCAAGCCAACTTGCATTTGAATTCAGCAAACTATGCGGGTTGGACATCTAAGGTTCATTCTAAGGGAGTAGGCTACACGACAAAGCTAGTATTTTGAAGTGGTGTGTGCTTGTCAAACTTTACTTGCTCCGTACAGTGATGACTACTCCTCGTGAATAAATTCAATCCGTATTCTGACGGAAATTTACTAATTCTGTACTGTTTGATCCATATTTTTCTTATTGTGAGTGTAATAGGTTAAACAATCACTAATTGATCTAGTTCACCGATTCTATTTGTGCGATAACCATTTTAACGAAACGAAAACCGCTAGACGTGGCATTCAAGGCATTAGCAGATGCCGAAGTGCATTCAGGAAAATTAACTGCGGTGTGGGTGTGCCGAATCCCATTCTATCCTTTATTAGAAGCCTGATTTAACCTGCTTGGATCCCTTAAGGTCTCTCCAGATTTTTTAGCTTTCCGTTGATTTAGAGTTAATGAAGTATTGAAGTCACAATTGTTATCCATAGAACAGTTGTCACTGAAACCTATTAATTTTAAACAATGGTGAGGTATAATTTACTTTCAAGGATGTGCCCGCCACAGCCATCCAATCTTCGTCTTAGGGGGCCGACTCAATGTCTGATCCGATCACTATTGGATGCAAAGCTTTCAACTCAATCCCTCTTGGACTTGCGCACCTTACTACTGAAGATTAATGTGAACAGCTGAATCTGCCCCTTTTACTCATGCTGTTGAGGGAAAATTGTTCCACTTGACCGCTAAAGAAACTTTTCTTTCGTGAACTATCATATATCTTCTCTTAGTGTCCACGGTAAAATCGCACCAAGGTCTCCCTCCCATCCTATGTGATAAAATGATCGCATCAAGAAAGGCAATGTTTACCGAGAGAGATTCATTTGTATAACAGAAAATGTATTTCAATTTCTTTTAGTTTTTGACAGGCTTTCTTTATGTTTAACTTGATTATCCATTACCCGAAAACGTTTCGGCTCCTCCACTGAATTGAATCTGCTGCGGTCCTGTTGTCAAACAACTGGGATTGCTTCACAATTATCAGGTCAGCGGAATAATTGTTATGATGTCTGAGCTACCGTAAACACAAACCCACTTGTTGGAAGCTCTGAAGTCAATTGGATTCTGGTCAGCTCTGATAGGTTCACTTTTCATGGATCATGAAATCCGATACAATTTATTTCTCCGTTAATCTCTCTCTGGGACCAGTTTCGTATTCGATACCGGCACAGTGAATTTACAATGTTCTCATAGAAGTTCTTCTTATATCGTGTGAGAAATAATCGGCTCTAATGTGACAATTTTGCGTTTCTCACAGATTTTTTTAAATATAGATATATATAATGACGTAGACTGTGTTCAGACCTCGCAAACGGTTTAGTCAAACCAGCTACGTCAAGCTCGAGAGTTTAATCCCCGTTCAGCCACTTGCAATAAATGAGTACCCGTCTTGTGTGTGGGATGTATGAGTGTTTATGAGCCCATATCAGTCCGATTATATACGATTTGAGCAATCGTGATTCCTAGGACAAAAGATGCATCACTGTGATGGTTTTACAAGTAATTGGCTCCCAGACTTCAATAATCGTAATCGAGGTCAATTTCGATCCTGTAATTCATATACGCACAGATGAACTCACACGTACTTTTTCCAAGGGGTCGCTCGTTCAGCTATCTTTAATCCACAGGAGCAGGTTGAAGCTTTTGAAGCAGCTATTGTGTATAAAATGATTGGGTTTTAAGGCAAGTTGTGATATAGAAGACCTTTGAATGTAGTCAGTAGACTAATAATCATGTTGGCTTCGATAGAGAGCTTTAAATGAAAGTTTGTTTTTCAGATCACACAGTCGGATGAAAGGCTGAGAATCGCGTTTGAGACAAAAAATGTTTTATTCCGTATTCACAGAAATTCACTCGGTCACATTTTTTTCTGAAGAACCATGAACCGGGGTCCCGAGCAATTCACCACGTTTCTCCTTTACTTCTTCGCTATCCCCTTTAGATAGATGGAGAGAATGAAGAATTAGTGAATCGAACATACGGAATTCAAATTTGAAAGGGTATAGGTCTAACAAATTTCATTTTATGGTAGCAGATTTTAAAGCAATCAAGCGATTAATCAAATAGTCAATCAATCACTGATTTCGCATGCACGAAAAAACAGGTATTTTACACATCACCTTTAATAATTCCTAAAATGAAACGTCGATAAAAAAACTTGAGAATGGTTTAATCAAGATTTTGATGGATAGCAATAAACAATTTTCTAGAAATCCCACACGCAATCAGTTTCTAGTGGCATCTGTCAGACCTGTGCCAACCGCGACAAAATCCAATCGACATCAATGGTTTTTGATTGATTTACTAGTAAACTTATAAAAACTTGATAACACTTCAAAACGTATATGGGGAAATATCAGTGAATCAAACTAGCAGCTAAATAACTCAGAACATGTCCGAAGAATTGCGCCGACCTAAATAACCTTCTAAATACCCGAAGTTTACAAAATTTCGAACCGATTTTTGCTCTAATTCTAGCTTCAGTTCCTCTACAATTTTTTCCACGTTCAATAAATTAGTATTTATATTTCTAATGATAAAAAATAATGATAACACCAAAAATCTCACCTGAAATTCCATTGATCAGGGAGTCTAAATTGAACCAAATGGTTCCCTGGGCCAAATGGTCACCCGTTATCTGAGTGAGTATCTCATATACACCTGTTTAAGTGCTCATCATATCACACAATTCACATACATTGTAAATAGGTAAATCCGATTATTCTTAAAACAAGGTCACTATTCGGAACAGCTCTGTATCATGAACTCACCAGGGATTCTCTGATCACCTCTGTCAAATTGAAAATGAATGTGAACAAATGTGATATCTATAGGACAAAAATAAGAAACAGTAATAAAAGCATTTTTCATGGTATAAACCACAACAACAACAGTTTAGCGATGCACTGGAAAATTCTACGGGGACGGCATTTTCTCACAGGTGTTCCTTACTGGTGAATAAACTGTATGCCTTTCTGGTGCACACATTTATTACACACATACAGACAAGCAAACGTAGTTACAGTGTTTTATAATCACCTCAAGTGTATATAGATTTTTAAAAAAACATCGGTGTACAAACAAGTTTTCAGTGATCAGCCAATTAAAAAATCTGAAGACCTCACGGTACCTTATAGGCTTGACAAACATATCCAGTTTCATGCTCCTTCAATTGATGATTACAATATGAACTCGAAGTTTCCAAACAATGAATGAACAGTGAAACAGTAAACATTATCGGTGGGACACTTCTCTGTCAACCTATCAAAAAGTGTGATGCCCTGTGAAAACATCTCGAGAAACATCTGCGCCTGTGTGTGCTGGATAAACTTGAGCAGACTGAAAGACAATCCTGTGAGAATTGTGCCGTGCTCATTCTATCTAGGTCAAGCGAATTCAAACTACGCTGCGTCTGCAAACTAATCGTTTCATACCAGTCCCGAGCCATATGTTCACGAGCTGTCACACCTAAATTTAGATTGTATAATTTCCGACTTGTTTTCTTGGTTGTTGTCTGAATCTTGGAAATAAACAGTTGGATTTGGAGGGTTTTCAAAAACTATCCGCGCCATCTTCTAGTCCGGTTTTCTCTTGATGAAATGTTCAGGTCTACTTGTTATTGGAATCGGAATGTGACTTCAAGTAAACTGTTTACTGCAGAATACAGTTAATAAGGAAACCTTAAAAAACAAAGAAGTTGGGACAAGTAAACTCAATAAAGATACGAAGATCATGTACTGGTTGATTTGAAGGGAGTATTACTCGAACTTCACCTTCGCACACAATCCTCAGTTCATTGATTNATTCAAACCTTACATTCAGAAGCACTAGAGTGCAGTTCAAATCCAGAATGGGACAGTGGACACGAACTAATGGTGAGCTCTAATAAGAGCGAAACTTGAGTCTAATGGTGCTTCCGAATGTATGCTTGAACCGATGCACTGCGGATTGTGCGCGAAGGAGAAGTTCAAAGGATAGTCAGTTTACACTAATCAATACCAATTATCCCACACCACTACTCACAAGTAACTGTGAGTTAAATGCGAAAGATCATGTAGTTGAAATGAATCGTAAAAATGACTTCACATTTATTGATAGACAAAAATGCATGAAACCAGCTGAGAAGGATGAATGGATTTAATTTTAGCATAGAAGTAATCGACGATGCTCCCAAATCTGACTGTTTCTGCATGACGGGGACTGTAATTTTGGAGAATGAAATGTAGAACTTCAGAATCACAAAGAACCAATAGAGTCACGGGCGAATTCCGTTATGGGTTACTTGCAATATGATTTTTTGGAAAAAACGGTTGGCTAATTTATTTGAACCGGATCAAATTAGGATGGCAAAGCAGTGTCCAATGGGCGTTCACTTTCCGAACCAATTTCGTTATAAAGCCTTCATCAATTGAACAACGTTGTCGCCTTGCGCTAGTTCGTTATTTACCTAAAAACACCTACTGCCTTAGTTTTCGAGTTTTACCATGATATATATATATATATATATACATATATATATATATACAAGAGGATGGTGGGGTCAACGGTTCTCCACTCTGATCGCATTTCGCAGACTTATTCCTGGAAAAGCACGAAAACACTCGAATACTATCATCCTTCGTTATGGTGAACTTTACACAAGGCACGTGAATCAGCGATCTATCAGTCAAGCGTCCAAGAAAACATGACTTCTACGCTGGGAACGGAAAATAACAACAAATTTTCGACTCATGGCAGTTTTCCATGCATAGAATGATAACTTGGAACAATCAAACCGTCCGTAGTCGAGGCTGTTATCGATCAAAACAATCAGGAATTGGATCGGCTGCCTAGTAGATAAGGCAAATAAAATAAGCAATGTAGACATAATAGAAGAACAGCTCCGGTTCATAAGATTGACCCTTAAATATATGCACACTTATACGCTCCGTGTGTAAAAGTATGCAAATGACTCGACAAAGGTTACTGGAAACGCATTCCTAACTGTCTGCAAGAACCGCAAGAGAAAGCTCTTGTCCTTCCAGGAAAATGTCTAATTACTCAGATACTAGTTCTGTAAAATATATATATCCACGGTGATTGAGGAGAGATCAGATGAGAACGGGTAGGGATGAATGCCCACAGCGATGATATTTTCCGTCTGTGCACTTAATTTCGAAAGTAAATTTCTAGAACTGAAAACAACCTTCTATTCGGTTGCACAAAACCCAAGTCGCACTGAGAGTTGTCACCACAGCATTTTATCAACATTATTTTCGTGAACACTCTTTTCAGTGTTCTTTCTGGACAATACTGTTCGTACGAGGGAATCAGAGAGAGAAGGCATTTGCGGCGCATGTGATAAAGTGTTACGACTGGATTCACCTTAGAATAGTGTGCAAAGAAAGTGTTAGTTAGTGTATGGCAGTTTCTGTGAGAAAATATTGATTTGAAAAGCGGTATATTCGTTTCACACAATAAACTCAATCAACTAACGACGTGATGAAATACTTTCAATTAGTTTGGATTGAATAGACCGATCTTGGCATCACTGCATTATTCTTGTTGACAGTTTATTTTAGGGATGTTCCGAAAGATCCCTCTTGACTGGTTGACTGGTTGTTTTGCCAATAGCTATTATAGGCTTAGTCATAATGAGCAAAAGATCACAATCTTGAAGTGAATACTTCGTTTGCAAAGAGTACAACTACAAAATTACCGTGCCGCTACACAAATAGAGACCTCATAAGAAGTGAGTAAGTTTGGTTCGTGATAAAAGCGCTCTTCAAGTTCACGGTATTTTCGCAAGTTAATTTGCAAATTCAACTGATCATTCTTCAACTCCGGCTTGAGCTTATTGACCGGAGTTCGAAGATATCCCGATAATTACGTGCGTAAGCTGGAATATAGTAATAATGCACGTTGAGCAACTGTTGAATTCTCAGAGCAGCCGACATTACCAATTAGTACTGAAGAGAGCAGAATTTGAGTTCAAATTCAAAACTGAACTTGCATCCAGTCACCAGTCAAACATATTTCTACTCACAAATAGCTGTAATTGGAGATTTAAAAGTTACAAACCCGCAAACATATCACATTTGGTCGGTTATAACTGAGAGTATTCCTGTTCTAGGGGAAACGAAACAAATTGTAATTCTATTCGCCCTGTGTGTAGCACTTTTCAATCTAGAAAGTGGACAGAACTTCTTGAATATATTCCCGGTGATAAAAACCCCTTCGTGTTTTACAGAATCGTATCTGTTTCACCACGCACCCATAAATCAGTTTTCCCGTTTTATTATAACTATGCATTTTTCCATGGATCACTGAATTTTAAGAAAATGACAAGAATTTTACCTGACAGACCGTGGACCGAGCGTGTACACCTAAGAAACGATCCTAACAGTGCACGCGATACAGACAATTTGCGGAGGATTCTCATACACGGAGTGCCACAACTCCCCGAATCCGATGAATCCAACTGTCGAAAAATGACTTGAACAAATGGCACTTCATTCAAGAATTATTAGACTGCCGCAACGTCTCTATCATGGCTAGTAAACGCCTTCTGCGTTCTCCCAACTGTCGCGGAGATAGCCCGCAAATAATGAATGTAACTTTTGGGACACCAGAAATGGTAAGCACAGTTCTCCGGTCATGGTATGAACACAGAACCAGAGACCCTACGAATTACGCGTAAGACCAATACCTTATTTGGGACTGAAAAGCTGTCCACTTGTCGAAAGTGTCAATCACATTGCGCGTCAAACACTACAACGACGAGAAGGAGGTCAGTCAAACGACGCCCCTAAACTCCAAGGGACTTCTGCACGATAACGATTGAACTGTTTCTATACCAATTCTCAGATTTTCTCAATAAGTTTTCAGAAGTGGGAGAACGTCAACGGACCGGTCGATGGGATCTTATTGCCGTAACAGAAACCTGATTGACCACCAACATTTAAGACTCCGATTACCAGGCATTGATTACCAGGCGTGATCGTCCAACGCGAGGTTTCGGTGTGCTACTCTATTCTCATAATACCTCGAAATACGAGCAGATTGAGTGCTCGTTCGCTGCTTCGAATACGTTATGGTGTGAATTGAAGCTAACGCAATATGATATCTGACTAATCGGTGTAGTTTATCGCCCTCTTTCGTCAAAAGATTAATTAAATGAGACTATGCTGCAAACAATGTCTTACTTCTTGTCAATGAATTTCACCCACGTTTTAATTATGGATGACTTCAATTGCCCAAAGTTGAACAACATTACAACGCCATGTACGCCGTTTGAACAATGATTCACGCAGTTCATCCAGTCACATCCGTTATACAATCATGTGAAGCAACCCACCAAGTTTAGAAACCTACCATCACCATCCATACTAGCTTTAGTGTTGACGAACGAGGAACTGATGGTAGAACCCCTCAATGCGACTTCCCCACTAGGATGCAACGATCACGCAGTGTCTACATTCGAATACGTTTGTTACGTATCTATTCCCGAAAGTTCCCCAGATAGCAGGCGTAGATCTTCTAACTATACACCGTTGAAAAACGTGGCGCTCTCTACTCAGTGGGTTTCCTATGAGGAATAACCCAATCCGTTGGTCGCCATGGCAGAAATTTAATGACAGTGTTGCCAATCTAATGACATCAGTGACTAAGACCAGAGTAATCACCAAATGCAGCATCCGAAATTCAGCTATTCGAAGCCGAACACGGAAATTGGTATGTGGGATTTATCCTGGTGAGATTATAAACGTCTACCGAATGTTGTCACGTTAAATAATTATCAAATGCTGAGCAACCACTGCACTAGGCTGATTCGTGAGGGTAAACTAAAATACCAACAGGCGCTAGCACATAGGTTCATTTCTAACTCTAAGGGGTTGTATAAGCACGTTAACTCAATTCGGAAAGTAAAGTTTGGTCTACTGACAAAACAGCGCTGGAAGAGTTGCAGCCACTCAAGCGAAAGCAGCTGAAATACTGAAAACACAGTATTCCAACGTTTCGGCAGCACCGCAGGTTGAAGGTATACAGCTACCTCCCCGGTCGCATCATCTCCCATATCCTTCACTGACCTACCTATGATTTACTGCTGATAACGTCAAAGAAAAGCTAATGGCCTTGCGAAAAAATGTAACCCTAAGTGCGGACAATATACACCCGAAATCCCTGATCCTTTTGGCGAATCACATATCCGAACCGCTAGCCAACCTGTTCCAGTGAATGTTCAACTAAAAAACACTGCCAGCATTGTGGAAACAACGAGTTATATTTCTTATATATAAAGGTGATTGTCGTGGTGATCCTGCTAAATACCAACCTATAACTCTGATTCCGATGTAATTGAAAGTCATGTAGTCAATTGTGGCAGAGTCTCTGATGGAACATCTCGAACCACACAACATTCTTTCGACAGCTCAACATGGGTTCAGGAAAAAGCAATCCTGCTTCACCAACCTGCTTCTTGTCAGAGATGAATGGACCAGAACAGTCTACGAGGAAGATGCGACGGATATGAATTATCTCGACTTCTCGAAAGCATTTGATCGGGCAAATCATAAAACTTTGGTACAAAGCTCTACAACCACGGCATTAGAGATTTCGTGTTTGATTGAATTAGAGCTTTCCCCCGTCAACGGATTATATAAGTTCGTGTTTCTGATTCCTTATCCGTATCTATCAACGTCACCCCCGGTGTTCCACAAGGGTCTGTACTATGCCCTCGTTTTTTCCTCACCTTCATAAGTTATGTACCGAATGTGTTAGTTTCGAAAGTTTTAGATCCGAAAACCATACTGTTTGCAGGTGAGGCAAAGACCTGAAATGCAGTAGCAAAACCCGCGGGCTCTATAACACTTTAAGAATCACTTAACGCAGCTTATCAATTGACAACAGGAGAACGACATTGAATTCAGTGTTACTAAATGCAAAGTCCTATCCCTACGCCGCAAGAGAAGATTCGCGTATATCCTCAGTATTCAGCAGCTACCACATTTTAAAGTAAAAACGACTTAGGTATTGTTGTTCAAGAAAACTTAAACTGTTTGCTCAACTACGATAAGACTTGGCCCACTGCAGTGAAGAATGTAGGCTTACTTAGGCGAGTCTGTGGTCGGTTTGAATCAACACTGTTCCCACGTTTGTTGTCAGTGTACATTCGACCGTACAAAGAGTAAGCTATTCGAGCTTGGAGTTCATAGTGGCAAGGTGATCGTAAGATGCTGGAGTGTGCACAAAGGATGGCCACGAAGAAGGTCAAGGCATTGAATCGTCTCACCTATGAGGAGGAATTACGATCATTGGGAATATCTTCTGCCCAGTACCGCCGAATTTGGGAAGACTCGACTTTTACATATCAAATACTGCAGAACCCAACCGATCCATGTCGGCCACTGCTTATGTTATCGAACAATATACACTTTGGGGGACACCGTTTCAAGTTAATGATTTAAAAGTGTCGACCAGGATGCGGGCACCAGTCTTTTGCAGTCAGAGTATGCAGCACTTAGAACACCCTTCCATCTCATGCTGGTGGTGCACCAACTATTGGATCTTTCAAGCGGCAACTCGATGAAACCTTCGTACATCTCAAATTCCTACACCACAGAAAGCAAACGCAAATTTATTGAAGCCTACATTATCTATAATCTTCTACCTGGATCTGTGTGTGATTAAGTTTTCGCCGTAAAACGATTCAATTCTGTATATATTCGATGGGGACAATAGAAGCATGAGTTTGTAAGTAATTCCCATGATAAAACTGTTAATGTGACTTTGAAGGTTACGGATTCTGAAATTCGGATCTCAATCACGGATTAAGATATACCATAAACCTTTTACTTACTCGGGAATCTTTCCAATGTGTGCGTTTCTTGATGTTGACCTAAACAACACAAAATCAAATCGTGTTATACAATAATGCTGGATAGTATGCCACTTTATTGCAACTGATATGCATTAGAGGGTGACAAAATAAAAATGATCCCTCACAAATAATACCACCAATATTCCTGTTGAGTAATGCAAGTTATTCTCATCACGCCAACCTAAGAAACGGTTTTACCAAACGTAATCAAACATTATTCACAGTCACATTCAGGTAACATACTCAGTTGACGGTTGTCTTCTAAAAGTTGAATGAAAAACGAACACATTTTACGTATTGTGCAGAGGAACTACATTTATGCTGACATTGTTAAACATATGTAAACCGAAACATCGGTTGCATCAGTGGATCATTGACTATACGTCGTTTTCATCTTCGATCCAATAGCGGCAACCGCAATTCGAAAGGAAAACGGTGAAGGACTTGAAGCAGTTGTTACTTATCGCCGGGATGTAGTATCAATCAGTCTTTCATATTTGATTTATTGCATAACTCCATAGCGTGTTACATGTGGTCACAGAAAACTCACGTGGAAGAATAAGATGTGGTGAAATCACCGGTTCGCTGGCTGCTGGAGCTTCTGAATCGGAAATAGAAATGTGAAAAGACAAATTAGGTAATCTTTCAACAGACATTTGAGACAGTAATGCTGCGTGCAAATCTGCTTACCAACTTTCGCCGGCTCAACTGTATTTGGGAAAAGAGTGTATGAGCAATTTACATTATTAAAAAATGTGAATTTCCAGATTAACTCGAAATAACAAGTCATTTGTGACAGAAGATTAAGCTTAGAATTCAATTCTATACGCAATCAGCATCTATAATTCGGCAGAAATCAATCAATTCGGTTAGCAAGTTTGTATTCCGATCCGCAGTATCACCGTCAGTTTGAAAAACTCAACGTGTTTCAAGGTCATTTTAATGAGGTCACATGTACCACATCTCGATAAAGCAAAAACAAAAATGTTAGTTATTGGCCTATGTGAATTTATTAAACTGGAACTTGCAACACTGCTATTGGTTACGATGGGAAGAACGAGAGTTTTCCGAGAGACATGTAGGTCAACAGCTACATACGTATCCACATAAACCATATGGGTTTTTAGCTCAGAAAAAGATAAAATTAAGTTTGTATATGGTCGAATGTTCACCATCGGCTAGAGAGGGGAGGGGGACGGTGTTTAGGATAGAAATCTAACGACACTAATACCGCAACAACATTGTGTTGGAGTCAAGTTTTCATATTCAAAGTGTCGAGGTGACTAACGCCCCGAAGAAAGTTAACATTTTAGGTTCTGGATATCAGGGTATCATTTTGGTCACCCTTTGACTATTTGTAAACTGAAAAAGGAAATTCACCACCTATGGAGATTTGCAGAAACAGCAACATCAACAGATTGTTTTCACAATCACCACCAGGCAAAGGACTCGATCACATTCATACCCATTTTATTTTTTCCATGACTGTATAAAAACTCACAGGTTTTGGTTAGCAATCAATAGCAGTAAACAAAACACATGCGTTTCGATGATAGTTTTCTTCCTGTTCTCATACAATGCACCCGATATGATATATCTAGTATAAAGTCGTATTTGTTTATCTCAACATATGGACTCGAAAAAGTTTAATGGTTGGCGTTTTGCTAATGGAAACCTTTCGGAATGAGGAGTGTAATCATTGCCAGATGACAGATTCGGTAATTAACAAAAATGTGAAGTCTACGTTATACGTCCAAGTGGGAAACGTCACCTAAAAAGAGGTGGGAAAACAAGGAGGGTACTAGAAATGGGCAGACGTTTCCAATGGATGCTGTCGTATTCTGTCCTACGTGAATAGTGTGATACACATCTGTGACTTGAACGTTTAACGACTCCAACTCGCTGATCACATTGTGAGACACGAAAACATATTATTATAACAATACTTATGAGAGACTGATTCATTGAACCGGGTTAAATCGAATCTGAAATAATCTGATTTCGAGAAAAACGAATAAAATTCTATTCGGGAAAGTCACTGTATCGTTTGTTGTACCAGACACAGATGAATAAACGAGTTGATTACAACATTAACTGGTGGGCGTTGAACATTGCATCATAATCTGGATGACCTTTTCTACCGTTATCTGTCTCTTTCGCATTAAACTTTAGAATCCGCTGTCAAATAAACCTAATAACCTTTAGCACTCCACATGGCTCATTTGTAAAGCTCCCATCTATGGGTTGCACGCTTTGTCAAAATTGGATCTGTATAAGTCGACCCAGTAACTAGCCGAATGGGTATTCTTTATGAAAATAGCTCTTCAAAACCTAAACTCACTCATACGGAAATAAAGAGATGAAACATGTGACGTAATCACTCGACGGAATAAAATTACGACCTTTGAAATACTAGGTCTATCTTTTAAAACGGACAAGCAACAAATACCGTGAATTCAAAATAGACGAACGATTCTATTTTACCAACAACTGTGGCCTTGGTTTCCGTACTATCGATTGCATTATTATTATTGTTTGACATCTATCAGACCTGCAGTGCAATAACTTATTAGCCCGTGTTTGCCCGAACAAATTCGCAACTCTGTTCTCTTCTATTGGTGCTAGATACCAGTTAAAGGAATAGGTGTGCTTAGGGGATTGCTGTCGCAAAAGGTAATTACAGATATATTATAACAAAAGACATCCTCATTCCTTGAACGGAAACTGATCAATGTGGGTATGATTTACCTCCTACAAGCGGTTTTTCCCAGAGCGTAAGGAAGATGTTTTACTAGATAAATTAGTTGCACAAATGGATGAGTAATGTCTCAAGATACTTGACTCTTCAAAGCTAATGGTCACCCTTGTGTTTGAATACGTCACTTAATGTTGAATGGTCAGATCCGGTGGTTATATGAATTGACATTGAAATTTGTAGAATGTTCCTATGGTGAAATAAATACAAATAGGTAGGACTCCACTCACATGTAGCTTACTCAAAATATAAATGAACTCATATCCAATATGCATAACTAAAACAAATTGGTGTCCATGAGTGACGAACCATTGATATTAAAAGCGTTTTGGTAACGACCAGTTCCATGCGTATCTTAAGTATAGACCAGCAGACAAGCTAAGTGCAGTTGATGTGGGTTTCTTACCGGGTGCTTCTGCAGGAGCCACTGCAGGCACGGTTGTGGTGCCTGCGGGCGTCGTTTCGGCAGGAACATTAGGTCCAGCTGTAGCAAGGAATGATGCCGGAGCAGCCTCGGTTACCGGCGCTCCAGCGCAGTCAGAGGGACAAACAACACCGCTGCCGCCACAGGGACCGCTGCCGGGAATGGGAGCGGTGGCAGCAATAGTGACGGGAGCGACGGTAGGCGCGGCGGAAGTGACGGCCGGTACAACTTTGGAGCAACCGCCACAAATGTTTCACAGAATTCAAAGTGTTATCAAGGATTCGAATTTCATAGGCGAGTGAAGAATCAAATTGTAAGATCAATAAACTAATCAGTTCCCTAATTTATTTAACTACAGAATTTAGCGCCTTTTGGTCTGTACCTAGTCAATCTGTTAATTTTTCTAAAAAGCTATTTAGTCTTACTTGCATAGGGGTAACTGTCTAATGCCGAATCGTTACTTGATGGTTCTCATTGCACACCATACATGGACAGGTGGACGTGGTCAATTTAATTCACTCAGTTATATGCCATACTTAGTAACACCCAGTATCGCACTCCATCAATGCACCATGGCAGGCAGTGGTATTGAGTAGAGCTTCCAACGCAGCATAAGTGCAACTACATTTGAGAGAGATACATTGTGTCAGATGCTAACAGCGCACTTGAAACACGATAGCTCAACATGCTCATTTTTTATGAACATTCAATGCACTGTTCATAAATGTTTAGTGTGTATCATAGAAGTGAACCCCCAGGAGAAAGCAATGGATTTAAGACACAAAGAACATGCATTTGAATCAAAATCAATAGCGTATTCAGAGTTATTTCAAAGATCACAAGGCGCTAAACCATTTTATTGGTTTGCTTAAGATGTCAGTAGGATTTAATTATGATAAATTGGACAGAAACTGAGATATACAAGTCAGCTGTTTAATATATCTCAATACTGCAGTGGTCTGTTTTAGAATGTAATGCCCGGAAAGCAATTTTTTAAACTGAATCTTCATACTCACGAATACTGTTCAATATCACAAGTGTAAAATTGATGCAAAGCGCATTTTGAGGATCAGCGATAACCGAATAACTGACGAATTTAGTGCAACATTGAATATTTTCATTAACCATAAGCCAAACGGCACATATTTTTAGCAATTGAAAATTAGGATGAACTAATTCAGTTAAAAATAACATGCGTATAAATGAGGAGGTTTCCCATTAGGTAACCTGTTTAGCAATTGTATTTGATCTCCACTTGATCGTATACGACGGTTGTATTTACGCGATTACGACACGATAGCAAACGTAATAAGCATGCCGACAGAAGCAGGAACCACAGTGGTATCAGAGTTAAATACGAAATGCGGGGAATCATACAATCAGCCAGTGAGATGAACGGCATACATCAATCAATTGAATTCGACAATTCGTAAATCTAACGTATAAGAGTGTATTCTAAGTTTCCAACATTTATAAGTCCTCGAGTGATCCTCTTCGTGGAAGTTCACTAAAACATCATATTTAGTAAGTTAATTATTAATTTTGATATTAACATTCATGGTAATAGTAACATAACAGGACCATCATTTTCGAAAATAGTCGTAATAATAATTGCAATAATAATATTAATAATTTTTATAATTATGATATTGCCAATCGTATACTCGATGACAGTTGATATTATCATACATAGAACATGCTACGTTTAGTCAGCTTTCATGGGTGCTACTTGGGATCAACATGATTGGTCCACTAAAATGATCAACGTTCAACGCCGTGCACCTCGTGCAGAAACTAAGCAGACAAAATTACTCGTGGATGAGCAGATAAATATATATGATGTTGGAATATGTGAAATTAATCTTTGGTGAAAATTAGCTGTATCAACTGCAAATTGCTATAAGGATATCCAATTCATGACCAAAAAGTGAACGCCTACAGGGGTTGTTTTAGCCTTACTTCAAACGCATCCACTCTCTGAGGGATGAATTTGGTGCAAAATGGCCTACTACAGCCATGCAGTATATCAGACTGACACTGCCCTCGCTACCTGACAGTTCGTATAACCTTTGGTCCTCGAGATGCAAACGTCTTTTAGGGCAATTTAGATTAAATACACAGTTGGATGGGTAATTCATCACACAAATAGGTGCGTCCAACGGCGACAATCATTATTAAAACTACTCACAAATTTCATTGAACCACTTTGATTTGTATCAAGGTCATATCGATTTAGGTCAAGGGCATGTTTATCATTGTATCAAACTCGTATTGATATCCACCGAGATTTTGTCCTAAAACTACATTCAGAGCTGTGGTGAATTATCGTGGGCACACTGGATGGCCCTAGACGCACAGATTGTTGTGCTAT
>UZAN01040242.1:47580-75381 GCA_900618425.1 Echinostoma caproni
CGTCGTTAGTGCAAACTACTCTGGGAAATGAGGAGATAAAACTGGCATACAATTCTTATACGGAGAAGCATGGTTTCACTGAATAAACGGTGACAGGTGAAGCCTTTCGGTTCATGCGTTTGACAGCCCATTCAAGTGTGTCAGCAACTACTAAGCTAAACATGAAACAGAGCAATAAGCATTATTGTACAAGGTAGTCTTACCTGTAACAGGAGCACCTAAAAGATGAACAAACGGGAGAATCGTTAATCCTTTGAGATACCAACACAACCCGTGTAGCGCTAACAAAGCAAAGATCATTAATTCCGATCAATGGATGTTATTTCACAAGTTACAATACGGAGTTTCGGAAACATCTTCTTCAATGTACAAGGATGGCAAACGCCCTTTGTTGAAGTCAATTATGGAATATTTTTTCAGTGAGTGAAAACAGACTTAAGACGTATTTACTGCTCTACTTACCTGTTCGCGGAGAAAGGCATGATGTATCGACTGAAGTGTAAACAGTTGAGGTAAATGAAATAGTGCATGTCACTCACGTTTTGCCTAATCAACACACGGTAGGATCGAGCAGTAATAAACACTACAAATATCTTCAACTGGGCAGAGTACCACTCATAAGATAACTACAATCTGTAAATCAATCAATTGTGAGTCCAAATAGTCACCAGAGGAGACCGATTCCACTATCCATCTATGAGATGGTTTAATTAAGAATAAATGTTGTTATCTGTAATATCAGCTGTCCGACCAAAACAAATGTTAGCATGTGTAGGGTATGGGAGGCATGCGTGTTTGATACGAACAAAAGCAAGTAAAAATTAACTATGGTTCGAAAAAGAATGAATCCATAATTCGGGTTTCCAATCCAATATTTATCGTCCACATTTAAATTGTAAGAGAATTGTATGACACCAGTACGATTACAAGACTCGTTTGGTAGACGGAACCTCAAATGCAACAATAAAATGTCTTGGTTCTCTTGATAAATTTTTAGGGTCACACAAGATGGTACTCAACGAGGATCATTCTAAGAGTAATCCCCAAATAATCGAATGGAGAGACTTAGGAGTTTGAAATTATGATGATACGAAAAAGGAAGTTTCTGATTGTTTGTATGTGCAATGGTAGAGATAACCCTTAATTCTGCACACTGAGGCCGGGTCGAGAAACGCCTTCCTGCGGGTCACACAAACACAACCACTCATTTTGTGGACCACAAAACGGAATCGAGGATCTCTTTATTTCCTGAGTTCACCTGATTTGAACCACTACCGGACCAGGCCTGGGTCCATACAAACACACAACAGCGGATTACATGGTCAGGCTAATTAGCATTGTGCCGACCAAATAGCGCACATGACGTGAACATTTTAATATCATTTTGTGACAAGACGGTGACAGGGTTAATTGAAAGTCACATCCATGTGTTGAATCGACGTGAACCTGAGATGGATGGATTTACAGATGGACCATGGCATTTGTTTCCCTATTGTTGGTGTTTTGGCCTACAACTGACTGAGTTGTGTTCATACATGCCTGTGGCCAAATTGATTGTACGATCGATCGGTTGATCGATTGACTGACTGTTTGAATGCTGGCTTGACGGCGGTCACATGTAGTGCGACGTGTGAGCCGGTGTCTGCCTGCCTTCCTGCCTTCCTAAAATTTGTTGGTTCATGCTTGTTCCCCGGGTTTTGAACCGGCTATATATTTACTGTTTAAAATAAACTTATTCCTTAATTCGTTGTGTGCTCATTAGCCTACTACATCTGGATCACAACAGTTGGTATCTGTTATCAAAGTAATAATTTTTCATCCACGTCGCAAAGCTTCAGTGTAGAAACAAAGAACTCGACTTTAAGTTCTGTGAGCCACAGTGGGCACTTAGTTTTGGGGAATACATCAGTTTACAGTGTCGCGTTTGGATAAGTTCAATCGTTTTGTGCAGACAACAAGTCTGTTTTCCTACAGTTGTGGGCGAAGTTATTACCCCTGAACGTGTGTTCATTCCGCAAATGCAAAAACTTTTGATTTGTCACATTGAAATTTTTGTTTGATCTACCTGGTTTAAAAATCACATTTGAAGCCCTTGGTTATCGAAAAAAAATGTCACGAAGTTTTTGACTCATTTACTATATCCGCACACAGTATTTCCTCGAACCAATTCTTGCAAATTGCAAATGATAGCTGCTCAACGTTTGTGGTCATTTACTCAGAAACCGTGGAACCATATGGAATGTTTTAATTTAGTTATGACGCTTTACTTTGGGACTGAAGGTAGCAACAAGCAAGTCCTGATTACTGCAGCATTTGTGTGAACCACGCCAATAAACTGCTTACATCTTAATAGTTTCTGCTTGGCTATATTTGTAATAAAACTTGAATATTGTAAAATGTATGCACCGGCTTGTTTCTGCAGAGCTATTTATATTGAGAAAAACCGTCAGCTTGGGTAGGTCAACGTCAGTCACGAGGTTGAGGACCGTCATTGTTAAGAGCAAAAGAACACATTATCAGCTACCTGTAAAACAGTTTCCACCACAGAAGATAGGTATCCAGCTTACTTTACTTAACCACTGAGGAAGTATTCCATCAGGGATAGTCAATAATACTTTGTAACGCAAACTCTGTTACTTGCTATGATCCTTGCAAGTATTGGAGATAAGCGGGAGTTCCGTATCGAAAAACATCTAATTCGTCCAATAATGTCAGTCGTGAGATAACAAAATCTAGTATTTAGATTGATAAGCGAACAGTATTAAACTACCAACAAACAATTCACATAAGCACTAACGAATAAACCAAAAACATTCCACTCATCAGATGTTCTCGGTTGTCCGCTGCGTTATGCAGTGTTTCAGGTGTTATTTTTCTCGTGTTTGGAACCTAAACTTTGAATAACGAATTTTTCATTGCGGATCTGCAAATGAAATCCCAGTGAGTATGGGAAATTTTACTCCCACTTGATGCACAACAGCCACAAAATAAATCGAGTTTCCTTCAAGGCTGATCAGCGACTTTTGTATAACTGTGGCTTCAAACTACTCCTAATCTTGGAAGTTGATTGTGATGGATTAGTTCGTGGGACCGTAAGATTAAAAACCTAGCGAGAAACTGCAACAGTTTGAAAAGGTATACATAGTAATAAAGGGGCAACACCTTTTCAAATCGTTCTATTTTATTCACTGCCCAGCAATTGTTTGTGCATTTTTAGAAGCTTGTTATAAGGAATAGATCAACGAAATGCTTATTCAGCATGTTACATCAGATTAGGATGCCAACCGTGCTCTTTGCTCACAAAGTTAGGCAACTAAAATTCATCCAAGGAGATCAAACGTACAATCTGATGAAATTTCACAAATCAAACATAGTCAATCGTATGATTGGCACCGAGATGAAATGGCATAGGACAAACCATACTTTAGAAGTGCATGAAACACAAAATCTACGATTTTTCAGTCGATCTTCTTCGCCAATTGAATTTTGAACGCATTTTTTCGTGCTTTATCCGTCCTTATGTTTTGGAAGATAGTGATTGACTGTGTCCGTCATATTTTCCCGTAAACCCAAACCGTTGTTCATCACACAGTTCTGCTAGTGATGACCACAGTTACACCCACACATGCGGACCACTGATCACCAAACCTCGTTCATAATAAGCCAGTCAATCAGTAAGAGTAGGTTATTTCCACTATAGTCAAATCTGTTTTTAACCAAAATGGTGATAGTGAGCACTTCAAAGTTATCCCATCGCGATGCTGAAGATGAACGGCGAAATCTGTGCAATGGGCCCGTATATTCAACAGTGAGTTTATCCGGCTGATTTCTTCTCGGAATAGCGAAGCAGATATGACGAGTTTATGACCATAATTAGGGTTATCTTCATCTCTCGGGTTCCACAAGTATACGTGGCAGTTTTCTGTGGTTTACCCCCAAAAAGCATTTTGTTTATGAATAGAAAAACAACTACACGAACACAACGGACCGGCTGGGCTGAAAAATGTCGTCATTTCATGGTGATTTGCAGTTCCTTATGAAAATAAAACTTTAGAATTTAGACCCATTTTCCCAGTTTTCAAACAGAAACAACATCAAATAAACATGCTGAATATCAGTAACTTATCTTCAGAATAAAATAAAGTTTTAAGTATACTCTTCAGAACATGCCCCCTCTAAATGCTAGTCCTCTACCCAGAGTTTCAACGACCCCGTTCTCATTCATAGTCGTTGTTATTTCACTTCGCTTATCAAAGCGGAATGACTGAATTATTTGCATACTGGAAGTAAGCGCAATTGTGCAACGCACCCTGCCTTTCATTTTGGTTATCTTGAACCTTTTCTCATCTCATTTTGGTTACGACCATCACTAAATGGGAAGATTTCTTTTTGATCCGTGTCACATACTGGACGTGTCATTTGCTAAAACACGTAGATGTGGCACAGAGATAACACATACCACTTTGATGAAAAGAGTCTGTCTTGAAAATTCCAGACAGTCGATGCTACATACACTACAGACGAGCTATAGCAAGAGTCAATTTATGATATTGTGCTTTTTTGATTTCCAGATAAGCACAATACTAGGATTGGTGTGCCATTTTGAATAGTGAGTCTTATTTCGCAGTAAGTCCCAGCATTGTAATGGGATCGGTATTCTTCTTAATAAATCACATCTATTCCATCGGCAATTTAAACTTCATTCGTAAGCTGCGTAATAAATGAATAATGAGGTTCATATACTGTGATTGTTTTCCGGGATGTGTCTTATATTGACTTACGAAGCTTATGGTGTCCTTAGCCATTTTTGTTAATCATTAGTTAACTGCAACCGGCATCCGACCATCATAGTGCCCTAGTCCATTAAGAACTCTTTAATTCTACCGTTATATTTAATCAAACTAACAAATTGGTTTCCCATATTCAATTTATTTATTAGCTATTAGCTTTTAACATAATGAATTCGACCTGTAAATGAGGTGTGAGCGGAAGAGCTAATAAACATCGTACTGTTGCTGCGACCTGTTTGTTGCTCATCAACAGTATGAATCCATCAATCCAAATGGGAAAGGAACCCGATACCTCACAGGTAGAGCACGAGCAAGCTACCCACTCTACAAACGGGTATCTGATAACACCGTTTCTAAGTTTGAATAAACACAATAAAGCACAACCCATATTTGCTAACTTGTTGCGGGTATCGCACATCGTTCATCTCAGCAATAGCACTCAGGGCTATGATTCGGCTGAAAACTTTCAAAACCTAGCTGAAAACACAGGTAGCAAAGAATAGCTGTTTCGACTTGGCTGGGTCTCATCAGCTCACGCCTCATTTATCGTACTCAATCAAAGTGAAATCCTCTACAACTCACATAACTATTAGTTTTAAGTTATAGCAACCTAGTTCTAATATAGCCCATAAATTTCCACTTAACCTCAGTACATCGTCAACTTACGGGAAAATGTCTAACTGACACACCTAAGTCCATGTGAAGCGCAGTCCTCGTAGTAACTCCACTTCACTTTCTCTCAAATTTACCTGTTTTTGTGAGCACTTAGGTAACTAAAGTGCCAGTGTGAACTCATTTACTTGTTTGCTTTCTTGTACTTACTTTATCTGTGGCGAGTAGCGCATTACCAGATAGGTGATTGACGTCATGCTGAATCACCCAACGTGGCTAATTCAAGAAAAGTAATGCATCACAAATAAACTGGTATCTATCCTTGTTCATTCACTTAGCAACAACCACAAGACCACTCTGGATCTGGTGCCCCAGGGTCCTCTCATCACCACTCCACCCTCTGGCCCACCACCTTTCCTTTGGTCCGCAATTTAGGTGCACACAATTGTCTGGTCCGTGTGCGTCGCCTGCACTNCCCCCCCCCCCACCCTAGCATACTAGCTATTAGCGGTTCTTACATGAGCCGCGATTATCGATCTCCAAAAAGCAGGGTAAACCCATGATTGGAAAAGCCTACAACCTGACGTGTTTTCTGTGACTCCAGATCGTGGAGTAAAAGTCAAGTGCTATCAGGCATTTATGTTTTTTTTTTGTTCTTGCGGTTTGTTTTTCTGGGTTTTATCTTTTCCAAACAACAGACTGTGCGTATACAATTCTTTTCAATGTATCCTTCCATCTACTCAGTATAAGTATTACGTATGTGATCAGCGAAACCAATCATTTTGAAATTCCTGATCAGGGTAACAGCAAACAGTTGGTGCAAAAAATGAAATTACTCATTGCCTTATTTATTTCAGTTATCCGGATAATGATACAATAACCGTAGTTCACGTCTACTAGACTCGTTGGCGTATAATCCATTGGCTTTAGTCCAGAGGCGTTCACATACGATGGCTTTTTGGAAAGGAATACCAGGTCAACCGCAGACATGAAAATCGGATATTTGTCACTACCTCACTCAATGCATAGGCACATATTGTTTTCAACATATTCATAGCCTGACCATTGATATTTGCAAAACCAACGGTGTGAGTTACGATTTACATATTTAATAAGTTCAGCAAGAGATCTTACGGACTGCGCACATTTACACCAAATGATTACCTCGGCAATTTCTAACTTCTAATGACAAGTTAAAAAATACCCTTTTATATAATCATGTGTCCCTCACTCTTACTCGATATTTTGGATAGAAATAGTTGTGAACTCCATAGAAAAAATGAGAATCGTGCAAATATTCTCCAAAATTTCCCTTCGAAGAGTACAATGTTTACTCCCTATGATGAGTCCGTCTTTCTGTAGCAAGGTACACCTTTGATGGCAGCTATTTGAATCCCAACAACAAATGGTACAATTGTTTCCTGTGGTTCCTTACCATACCCTTGCATGCTGTAGGTATGACAAAACAGTATACAGTAATGAAGTTGGTATAATCAGGCGCATCAGAACACATCGGACTTCTGTGGGCATGAATAGCATTTCTTGAAGGCTTACCGGGAAGTGCTTGTGGAAGTTCGGTGAGTTCTTTCGTCAGAGACCGATTTCGTACATCATCATTGTCATATTCCCAATGAAAGACGGGAGAAAATGAGCAGGTCAATAAATGTTTGCTCTTGTTTAAGGTAGACTTCTCAGGGAGTGTTTAAGTTGGAACTAAATTATCATGCACTGATCTAGTTAAAATGCTATTGCTTCAAATAAATCATTTAAGAGAATGATTTATTTATTAGCAATCAAAAAATATGCCTTTGTTAAATACAGCTTCTATGGCTTGTTGGCCAAATTCGACCGAACGTACCAATTTAGACTAATGGCAACAAGTTTGATGAAAAATGACATCGTATGACACTTAGTAAAAGAAATATTAACTGGTTCTGTCAGCAGTAACCTGTCAGAATTTAGGATTCGTCTAAACTCAAATCCCCACCAGCGACAAGTTAAGATTTTGTTTGTCAGCTTCGGACGTTTTGCACCCAACTTTGAAATATATTTTTCACTCACTGCCTAACAACCTGACAGCAGTTAAGAATATCAAAATTATTTGGAGAATAAAACGTACTCTCGCGCGAATAAGCATAACATTTTCTGTACTATATCAACTGAGTGACAGCTGTGGCTACATATTTTGTGATTCACAGGCATTTTAACCATTTTACTACAGCTTGTGTGTGGAGGGTGAGATTTCGTGTCCTGGAGCGGCCGTTTCTGGATACTTCTGCATCTTCGACCATTTGACTATTTCGTATTTACTGTCACTCTGCCAAATCTGGATTGACTGATGACACCATTCCACTATAGCTTCCGATTTGATTTCATCAGACACATTTCCATTATCTCGGTAATACTCCTCATTACCCATTTTATATACTTCATAAATTGTCTAGATTTGTGGAGTAGACATTCCATTCCCTGGATAACACCAACGATGCCTGGCCAGTCATTTAGTTCCAAAAGCTTGTACTCTTCTTTTCCTTTCAATCAATCGAACGCTCCCCTTGATTACAGTTTTGCTACTTCCAACCGCGTGATCAACTAATGTTAAGACACACGGAATCTGCGAAGGCTCGAGATTTCCCGAATACTTGATAAGAACGCGCCTCCGGTTCTGACCTCAGGCTGAGGATTGCATTTTTAAATTCCATTTATTTAGCTTTACTTTGAAGAAAGCAATAGATTGGGCACAGTGAGAAACCTTTATATGGTATATCATCTAGGAGAGTAAATGAGGCAAAATTATGTACGCACAATGCAAAATTCGGAAAAATGTTTATAACCCAGCTTGGTGGTCTAAGCTCAGCTCAAACAGCATTCACTTCACTTTTAATTCCTGCCTGATCTTGTGTGAAACTTTAGTTTGACTCAACATCTGTTATATTATCGATGAAACTTAAGGAGGCAACAGCATATTTTCTACTCAGAAAGTGAACTGAGTACCCAAATAATCAGCCACCAGTCACATGACCTACTTTTGGGATATGCTCGTGATTTCAGCTCTATAATCCACATCAGCACCCCGTATGTCCCTGTAGCATTTTTATCGTGGTCTCTCTGCAATTTAACCCATGAATGAATTTGACAGGACGCATCTATCTACCTATCCCGCTGGAAACAACGTGAAATACTTTCATTCACTACATACTCTCCCAGTTGGATAAAAGTATCGTAAAACAGACATCATTTAGTTTACTTATATAGCAAGAGGATGAATGAATGCTGCATTTTCTTGGGGCTAATTCGGATCAAATCAGTAAACTGGTTATTTGGTTTATTCTTGTTAGCAAAAAAAGTCAATGAGTTCATTTGAAATAATACTAATAATTATAAAACTCACGTGCATGTATCAGAGCCGGAACAGCCACCAGGATAAAAAGGCTAAACAGCTTGAAGTTCATGGCAAGTTTCTCGCGGGACAAGCGTTCGTTCTGACAGATTCAACACCAGAGAAACGGTTTGAAAAAGCCTATATACTGGCCCCTGTAGGTACATTTTCCAAGAAAGTCTCTCCACTTTCACCAAACCGGAAATTGGTTTATGGACTAAAAACGATACTAATTGGCTCCGTCCGGATAGTGGAGTATGCAAACATAGTCCGATATCTTATGCCAGACTGTAAACCTTTAAAGCCTAAAATATCGCACATGAGCGCATACTGTTGATTAGACTACTGGTATTTGCCACAGGCGCCTGTCATCCCTCCACCCCCGGAAGGTAACTCTGAAAACCTATTCTTTAGTACTTACATATGTCTGAAAATAAAACACAACTTAATGACGGAAAATAAGTTGGTTGTGTCTCGGTTCCAGTTTCATTATTACTAACTTATGAACACACTTTCAGCCATGGATCGGAGGCAGATTAACTTCATGTCATCAACCATCTCAACCAGTAAACAAGGGGGACTGAGGAGCTATAGAGAATAATCAAATAAATGAATAAATGTTTCCATTTCCTATTTGTTTTATTTAGTGCGCAAATGTGTATTAAGCTTTCGGAATGTAGGCTGACACCATCAAAGGCAGCGTGACGAAATACATAAATGGGGAAAATTGTTGGTGATTGTGGGATTTGAACTCAGGATTTCTGAGTAACTATGTTTACCGAACTTGACCACTTGAGTACCATTGTAAGTGTTTAACTTGTCTGGATACATAAAGTTAACCTGTTTTTCTAAAACGTTATTCACCAAATTAATAAGACAATGTTTAATTTTGCTTGAATTCTAGCTTCATTTTATCTGAACTCCATAAAAATGCACTTTTTTAAAGGACATTGAGCCTCAATCGTGTATCACCTTAGTAACGTTTCTTAGATGGTCTTTTCCATACCGAGGCTGTTACACTTCTGATCACGTACATGAGCACCTTTCGGATTGAGCAATTACCAACTGGCTCATATATTTCATCATGCCAATTCAGGGTCATAGGCAAACAAAAAACAAATCACAGCGACAAATGAGGATTTCACTCAACTAAAATCATAGCAAAACGTGTAAGGGTCTGTAGTCCCTGTTTGGAATTGTCGGTAATGAATCTCATACGACCAATATGTTTTGATTCCAATCCAGGCACGGGCGGGTGATTACTTGGAGTACACTAAGGATTTTTCTTGCTAGGTAAAGAAACAGCTTTATTCTGCTTCACGGCTTTTAGTGCTGAATGACAACCTCACTCCGCATCGCGTCTAACGGTTCGCTGTACCTTGAGATCTCCTTAACCGTTTCAAAATAGAATTTTGTGAATAATGGCGAATGGCACTTGATACACGGGGAATGGTTCGAGTACTACTCAAATTTCGTGTGTTTCACACTGTTGAAGTCTGTCCAGTCCTCATTTGATAACTTATCTTTATTTAAGATTGACAACTTGTGCATTGATTAATGAATCGCGCTAACTACAATTTCTCCGAGTGTGCGCAGACCAGCTAAGCACATGCTCGGTGGAGATGTGTGGATTTGCAAATCCGTAATCGTACAGCTCAGCGTCAGTTATTTCCGCTCAAAGTCCTTTGACTTGTGATTCAAATTTTGGTAGAGCAATAAACGCATCTAATGTCGAAATGGAAAACGAAAGAAAAGTTCCCTGCTCCTCTTCGATCACGGAATATAATTTCAATACACGTAGAAGAATCTGGTACATTAGAACCAAAAACATCCCTCGCATATAGGGCACCTACAGTACTCTTTCAACTTCAGTTATAGTCATTTACCTTAGGTATCGCAATACATGCCCTGCTTCTTCCCATTCAAGATGTGTCTCTCATTCCATGGAGCGTACTTTGAACGTGAACACATACCTCTAGGCTCTCATGGATCAATGTTTTTTTCCGTGTGCAATACAATCGAAGACTTTACATAAAACAACTCCTTTTTTAAGTCTGCAGCTTTGTTCAGACGAAACGTGCGTACGGACAGCTAGTCTCAACCAACACACAACAAATGTCCCATGATTTTTAGTCTATCCTCACAGATAATTCTATCACATTTGAATGCAATAATCGGTTTCCACAAAAAATGAGAAAATAGATGACCGTAGGTTGCAAAGCTACAAAGCATAACATCTCAACAGAAGTGCTGGTAAACTGCACCACTTATTTGTCGTCATAAAAATGCACGAAGCTGAACTCCTGTCTTGATTCACCGATACTCAAATTGTTAAATTATTATGAAACTTTGCTAGCATGATAAACCCAAATTGACGAACCGTTCTGTCGTGAAATGGATTTTCATAAGCCCCTTCTCATTGAATCACGAAAACTTCAACAATTATTTTTTAAATAAATAACCGAAGTCGGTCAGCACAAAAAGTAGCAACGTCCCCCCATGTTGGTAATTGCGTACCAAGAAGTATGTTTGTCCTCCAAAAATTTGAAAAAAATAGGAATCATTTTGCTGCCAATTATGATTAAATGGGGCTTTTCTAGAAACATTATTTAATTGATCGCTGGACTACCTACTTGCACACCTACCCACTGACGATAACGTATGGTTGACAAGTGTGATGGAAGAATGTGATATGCTTGCCTGTTTGATAATCTTTCATTACTTTGCCACTTCTCGCTGAATTTGTTGAAATTCGCAAGGGGTCAGAACTGGAGCAATAAAAACAAGATATCCAACCAGAGGTTTTAATGAGAAGAAGAGACAAGATAACGGTTTTTAATATGATAATCTTTCCGGGGAACATGTGTCATTTAACAGGAAGCAGCATTCAATACGTTTTCAGTTTTCAGTATCTCCGTGCGATGTGTTTTATGAAAATCGCATTTAACTCAAAATTACTTGCCATTAATGATGTGGGATTGATTGGATATGCAAATGTTATCTTCAACCTTCCAGGCTGTGATAACCTTACAAAATCGATTTAAACTGATCACAAACCAATGAAACTGATCAACCACTTGTTTCATTCAACTTATTTGATAGATAATTGTATGGTTCATTTTCTAGGAGCGAGAAGTAGTCGCTTTAGTAAATGTTAGCTCGGGAGGAGGGAGTAAAGTACTGTGAACGTTAAGCGACTGCAATGGATAGACTAGTTCACGGGACCACTGGCTGATGTGGTAGGGTCTACCGATTATTCAATCGCGTCGTAAACAGCGTAGGTGTGGTTCAGTGAGCAGCAATTAGGTTCGAGGACACCGAGGTTACAATCCATTTGTCGGTGATTTATGCTATTAAGACGTTCTGTCATGCTTTGCTTACTCCTTAATGCTTCTTCTGTTTGATCATCCTCGGTCAATGCAGACAGAAATCTGTTGGCCAGTATTGCCATTATATTAGGCTTTATTGCAATCTTTAGGGAAATATTTTCATGGACATGCTCAATAGAGAATCATTTGTTGTTGGGGAAACGATATAGGAGAATATATAAACTTACAGATATGCTAAATAAACACATGCTAAGTTAATGGATGTCAAAGAAAGACCATTCGAGTTATGTAAAACCTTACGTAACCTATTATTGCTGAAGCCGCACAAATAAGGCTTCATGTCAATTCAACCTTACTGTAATTTGCTCGTCAATATTTCTCGTGCTCACCTGAGACTAGAAAATCTGAAATTTAGCGAAAATTAAATTAACTGAGATAAAACCGAATGACAATCATGCTTTGATGAAACTGTGCCCGTCCTGATCAACACCTTGCACGCATGCAGTGATCAAATAATATTGGTGTCTCCCCCCAACGAAACAAAATAAAATACAATAAATCAATGTCTTTGGCCCCAGACGCTCCACCCGATGATGCAAAGAGTAAGAACAGAGTTTATAAAAAATATTTGTGCTGAGTTTTTGTTATTTTCGTGAACCTCCAATTGAATTATAATGATGTTCTATAAGATGCGGTTTTGTGTTTGAAAACATCCACGCCACATTATAACAATACTTGTTCTACATTAATTTTAAGGCAGAGTGCTCTTTATTCGGAGCGAAGCTTCTTATAGAAACAAAAGGAAAGCTTAGTTTAAAAAAATGATTCATCAGAATGCGGATAGAAGGTTTATCATAATGATTTAAATCCTCCCTTCCTACAAAATTTTTTTTAAAATAAAGACTGAAAACTTTAAAAAACTTTTTGGTTAGCTGTTTTGAAAATATGATTCATGCAAAGACACACCAAAGGGAACTATAATACTTCATCCAATTAAAGCAAACCTTTACGAAAGTGAGGTCATACCCACAGTTTGGTAGAAGAAGCGTCGGTTTTGTTCATTCCAAGCATCACACAGCGCATGTTCACTTACCAAAACTCACGATCGATTGCACGCTGTTCTATATATTTATCCTATTCCTACCAGAGCATGGTTAAGGTGTGGCATAGTGACTCTTCAGCTTTCATTAGCTCAACTTTAGCTTTAGTTCAACTAAGCACGACTCCACACTGTGGTCAAATGACCGACCGAACAGATCGCATATGCACATCGACAGTTTAGACCAAGGCGTTTAAAGGATGTGTTTACGGATATTTTACAATCCTTTTTACTGAGTTAAACAGGCTCAATTGCAAAACTGGCACGTTTAAAATTTTTGTGTTCCATAAACCTAAGGGCATGCAACACAAATATGTGTACCTGTTGGACTTTGGTGATATGTTCATAATGCTAACACACACTAAATCTATGAAGATGTGTAAAGCAAGCATTGTATTTTTCACAACTAACTTCATGATTACGATAAACTTAACACGTATTTATTTTAATGTGGACCAACACTGGAATTGAATTTTAGTCAAAAATTAATGAAAAATTATTTATCAAAGTTTGTTTGTGATTCTCGTCAAATTTACAATTTATCTTTGTTTTCTCACTGCCCCGTAGTTGCCATGAAAGTCAAAATATGTTTGCCCTTATAACAGCAATTTCCGGAAATACCCCGTGAGTGTGATTGCTCGCATGGCTTGCATGAATTTTCTCAGAAAACGTTGATTCGCCATTGCTCTTCTGTTTGTCCTCACAGACGCAGTCATTTGGTCGTGCCTGGTGCGGCTGCTTGGGGGACAAACATAGGAAAATGGCCACTCGAACCTGAACGGTTAGTAGTAATCTTTAAATGGGAATGTAAAACAACAATGTCAGCAGAAGGTCCTGTTGTTTCTTGAAGGACACATTCGAGTATGGTCACATGACTGATAAAGTGCATGTCTGTGAATTCGATCCGGTGGGTAAGAGAATTAATCTGATGTAAAGTCTGTCTACAAACCAATTATACTCAGTTGTATGCATGTTTCATATACTAAAAAAACAACAGTTCAAAAACAAATGAATTCAAATACTGTTCTACGATATTGCTATGCTCAAATTTACATCACAAGCAGTCTGATACTAACTATAGCTATTATATTCAGTAGATATAATTTGATGCAAACCCTTGACTTACAAACAGTATACTTTAGGCAGTTTACAAAATAATTAATTTGCCCAAACTGTAGTAGAACAAGTAATCTAGAGCGGAAGAGTAATCCAGCGCAAAACCTATTCATTAAAATAAGAAGCGACTTCTAATTGGTTCACTCAAAACTGGATAGATGTGAAGCTGTACGGTCAACGATGGCGTGTAAAGAGTAGAGGATTTAAAACACCTACTATTCGTTAGCACAGTTTTTCAGACAAAGAAAGACATTCAGGTCATATATAATACGTAAGATTTTATCTGAAATCTATGGTATGCATCGGAAATTGCTAAGATTCTTGATATCAACCCACCCATAGCTTTATCCTACATGTGGAATAGAGTTTGTTGAAACTGGAGAGTGGACTTCAGTCTACCTCTATGAGTACAGTGAAAAATATTCGGGTAAGATAATCAGTGCTATAGAAATCTTGAAGTTTCGAGTATAATGATAAAACATTTAGTTGTTTCTTTAATACTTATTTATACCCACAGCTAATGTACTGCTTTTATATCACAGTAACAAGCACAAGGCTATCACGTTCTGCGTTTTATTCCGATTAATTGATGAGAAAGATTTATAATCTAACGGGAGCTTTTCGCGTGCCTGAATGGGACCTGGACCCAGAAAGAATTTCTTGTATAAGGTAATTTTGATCTAAGTTTTTTAAATATTTCTTTAAAAAATTACAATCCTGAAATTTACAGTAAAATTTCACTTTTTTGACAGTTTATTTAAAAAATAAAATAAATATAAAATTCACTTTGTATGGAGCGCTTGTTCACTCTTATTCGGGCATCACATCGTTTTGGCCAACACCGATATCTCTTCGTTTTTTTGGCCTTTGATTTATTTATTTTTGTATTGTATTCCTTCAGTCACGTGACATTGTGGTAAATCCCTCACATTAATCTCTTCCACCTTCAATTTGATTTCGTTTCTTGACTACAGCAGCTAATTTAATTAAAATTGACTCTTTTCACTTGCTTTCTAATTAGGAAAGACAGAGTCTTGATAAAGGAGGCTTATAACAAGAAAAAATGCATAGAATTTTACCGTGTGATTTCACTTTTGATATCTGAACGACCACGATTGTTTCTTGTTGGACCAAAATTGATTCCCAGGAAATAGGTCCGATTATTTCGAGTTTCCCCATCACTTCTCAAAATTGATAAACAGTTATTGTTCATCAAATTACTGTCAAAGTAATTATCTAGCTGTCCTACGCCACCCAGCTTCTTTAAAGTAACACCAGCAATCGCAAATGGCAATATATCATAATGCTTTGTGGGACCAAAGCTCAAATTCCGGATTGCGCCACGAATTCGGATAATGGTAAAGCCGTATCTGTTCTACCAACAAACAACGCCTTCAAATCATTTTCTGTGAGAGGTGCCTATAAAATAGGAACTATTTCAAAAGATGAACTTTTACAGCTTTGGCGCATCAAGAAACCCAGATCTAGTGCTCATTCCGATAGTCTTTCCTTGAGATATGGACTCAATTATCTTACTGAAGTATTAGCATCATTCTTAAACACGCGCTCAACACCTGTTCCATCACAGACTGTTGGATAACGGTAACTACTGTTCCAGTGACAGAGTCTTTTAATTCCACCATGCTGATCAAACACCACCATCTTATATGTTCAAACTCTGTTGGTCCTAAACTAGTAGAAGATGTTGCTCATACGCGCATGCAGTCCTCTTTTGATGTTCCATGTGACCCTTTGTCACCTAGCCTACCAACCAAACAAATGCAAGCAAGATGCGGTTTCATCACTTACACATAAAATTAGCAAGCCTTTAACTGTGTACGTTGTGCTTCTGGATTGTCTATCTGCATTTGATTTCACTCCTCGTTCCGTCCTCTTGCGTCAGCTGTACAACTTTGGCTGACCCACGTAATTACTAGAATGACTTACTATTTACTTCTCCAAGAGAACTCAATGCACTAGACAGGGTTGAAGGAAGTGCACACCATCGGTGAACAACACCAGTTTAATGCAGTATGCAGCCCTTCCCCCATACTAATATTCTAGTTATATTTGCGATTTGTCAGCTAACACCGTTACAGCCCTGTCGAAACACGCTGAGGATTTGGTCTCATATCAGTCTACCTCCGATTCTTCTAGTATCTTATAAGTCTTGACAACTTGGAAAACGTCCAGCTATAGTGCGTTACATCCGGTCTCTGTCATAATTCCTTCAAATGTTTCGAATATATATTTTATCTGGTTCCTCTTTGTACAGGCTACCCGACATCAATTGACTCTGAACCGGGTATCCTGGGCAAACTGTACTAAATACCTGAGTGTTTTTATCGATGGTAGTCTTCATTGGACCTCTCATATTTAACATATAATCACCAAGCTTTGACACCTTTCTTTTCATGTTCGTAGACTTAATCAGTTTTTCCCCGTTTCTTTATTACTCACCCGGTTATTTTCTTCAGTCTCTTAAAAATACGGTAACCTAGCTCGATGTGAACCGAGTACTATTAGCCATGTCTGTTCAATCCCAATGGGGGATTTGATAAACAAAGCATGTGAACATCGTGTGATTCCATATAACACGTTTTTACAGAAAATTTCCATGAACTGCATTCATCCAATGCACACAATTGTAGTTTCCTGTCGCTCCCATCCGTCTGCTAGATCCCTACAGCGTTTCGTTTGTTCATGCATAAATCTACATCGTAAGTCCACGGTACCCTTTTAAGCACAAGTATTGGTTGACAAATAGTGTTTCACGGATCTTCTCAAAGTTTCCGTGCTTAATTGTTTTTCCATACGGTGCACACTTTTAACGGAAATATAGGCATATGCGCTACGAAATTAATCATTTTGACCACAGTGGAAGTGATCGAAATCTTACTACATAATACCCGCTATGATCTGCAAAACAATCTGCAAGGACATTCTTCCATGGCCAACACCACACGTGACGCAGCCGAACCGCACCCGCCCCTATTGGCCCAAAACAATGCGTGTGTGTAGGGACTAAAGTGTGATCCACAGGCGGTCATGGGGTCGGAATGTGGATTGGTTTTCTGTTCTGACATGATTTCTGCCTCTTGGTCAACATTTTGGCATGAATATGTTGATGTTTTTAGTAAAAGCGATTATATAGTGTTGATTCCGTGGGTGAAATTAAGGTATTAGGTGTTGATATTTTCGTCCTTTACAAACGAATTCACGTGTGTAAGCGTGTTCATTTTGTCCGGAAGTACTGTCATTACACGTTGAAAAAAATTCACACCGTATCGAACAAGGTGGTTTGTGATGGTTCATCTGCGGTCTAATAGATCATATTCATGGTTTTGACGGTGAAGATGGTCTTATACCGTTACATCGCAACACAGTTTCGAAGGGGCAACTTGAGTTAAAGATGTCGTTGAGTGTCTTAGTGAATAAACTGACTACATTGTCTGAAAAAGGACAAGAATAGAATCATAAAGAAATAACACTAATGAAAAGCTTAGGCAGAAGGTTATTAATTAGTAAGAGTTTGCGAAGAAGTGTGTAAAGTCTGATCAAGGTTTCACTTGGTTTAAAAAGTTCCATAGGAAAAGGAAGAGGCCTTAATTAATAAATGTTGAAAACATGATTCAAAAACCATTATTTTTCAGTGTAACCATTCGGTATCCTCACAATTACAGAAACTTCAAATCAAATGCAGTATAAATCCATATTTCCTACCAGTGTACACAGGGTGTCACTGTACTCTTGACTGACTACCAGAGAATCTCTTAAAGAGAACATAAACAATCAATTACTGCCAAGAAAAAGTCATAAACATTTACAGTAGACAGTTTAGAATTGGGAACCCAATGGAAAGCGCTAGCGGAAAAGCTGTGCAAATCTAGCTTCCAAACAATGTTGACGACAACAGTTGATATCAGCTCTAGACCACCACATGTCTGCAGCTGTTTACATCATCTCCATGCCTCTGATCAGGAAATCTTTTTGGACAAACTTAAGCATGGTTGACAAACCGGTTTACTCACATACACCGTGTACCAGTTAACACGCAGTTGCCGTGACAAATACTTGGACCACAAAAACCGTCAGCTATCACAACTTATGACCACCAACACATTCTAAGGTGACTGGAAAAGTTGACGGTGAAACTGGGAATCGATGATCAGGCGATCACAGAAAACCCTGAGTCATCTGTGGAGAAACGCATTATGACAACCAGACGCAGTTGACGCTCTCTCGTCCTTCGAATCACTGGTGCATAACCACAATGTAACTAGTGAAGCTTGGATCATTCGATTGGAAAGCTCGATTTAGTCCCGAAAGGGTTTTGACGCTAACAATTCAATTACTCACGAAGTTGATTTATGAATTCCTGCGAAAAATGTTTTGCACAGCCCCAGCCCCTCCCACCGCCTCTATATTTTGGATTGTCTCTCATTTTGTATGCACGATCACCATCATCTTTTTCATTAAAGGTGGTCATCAAATAAAAAGCTGCCATACGGAATGTAATTATATTATCGTTCACTTTAACGAAAATATATCGAAAAACAAACTTTATTTTCATCTCAAAAATGTATTGCCTTCCAGGGATTTCATACAACTAACTCAATTCAAATATAAATGCTTCAGTCCTTCAAAGCTCGTAATTTGGTATGGTAAATGCCCTCGGTGGTGAATTACTTATCAAAATACTGGTGTAACGACGGTCATGTTACACCCTGGTCAGAGAGACCAAGTGCTACCGTCACTCCTAATGTCATTTAAGAAGCAAAGATGTCCAAATAGATCATTTCACGCCATTGTCAACTGTGGCTCATCGGAAGAGTCTTAACGATAATGTGAAAACCAGAATCACCTCGTCTTTCAAGATCCATGTAAGCACGTAGGAGATTGTCAAATGATGTAGTAGGTTCCGATTCACTCTGATGTAATTTCTGATGCAGAAATAACTACGAATCAGTCAGAAAATGATTTTGGAGAATAAGTTATTGCGGATAAGTGCAGGTTGCTATATGTGGCCTCAAACTTCTTGAGTCCCGCGTCGGACGGTGCTTGAGTTGAATATTTATGTGGAAACGAACCAAAGTACATGACAGATGGTTTTCTGGATCAATAACAAGATGAGAACGGAGAAGGCTCTAACAGCTTAACAATCAGGAAAGCATGTTTTCTGTTATGAAACGCATGTAACTTGGATAAATGAATCGGTCTTCGGCTACTTGAACGATGAAAGGATTGCTAAGTTGGAAGGATTGAACTCGTGAAACGATTGTTGACAAGATCTCAGGAAAAAGAGTGGTGCTTCATCAAGCAGATTGACGATCGAGACTACGTTACTCTATGGGTATGTCTTCTCGAGCAACAAACGGCCTATCCGAATGCTCAGCGTAGGTTGTCGGATTCTGATACATATGCTCATATATCGGAACTGAAACGTATGCTAACAATAGCGTCAAATGCTTTTTCGAAAGCCGTTCTCTAGCATAATAATGTTTTACAACTGGCATCTATCAAAATACTGTTTTCTTATGTCGTGGTGTTTAGGCACTATATAGTGTTGCTTGTGTTCAGCGCAGACTGAACTAATGAAAAAGAGCAGAACCATTATTAACGGAAAGATGTAACGAAACGTAACATTTTACTTCGCGAAACACAATCTAGTGACAGATTTGATTGGATAATGGAATGGTCTCAACGTTTCTATTGTACCAAAACCTTCTGCTGATTATGCCGAGATGCGTAAATGCTTTAAGGTGGAATTCGGAATGCACTCAGCAGTAATCTGCCTTCAATTTACAAAATCCATGGGGGAAATATAACGTTTGGCACTGTGAAAATAGTTTTTAGTAATTTTTCTCGGTAAAAATGAAAGATATTTTGATGGAACTTTTTGTGTCCCTTTTTGTTTGGTAAAGTCTATCGTACCGAAATGGTGATGGTCGCCCAAATGAGACCGGAGATAATTGAAAACAATCTCAGCGAAATACGTCGTCTGAGCTTAGTTCAGATTAGCAACTGAGGAGGTTAAATCAACCGTAAACACTTCATAACATTTTCATTCTTCCGGCACTTCCATAATAAATAATTGTTTCATAAGAAATAATCACACGGATAAGAGAGCCGTCGTAACCTTTGTGAACGTCCTGAGTGTACACGTAAACTATTTATTTTAAACAAAACAGAGTGGTGAAGAAGCTAGTTTTCAGACATTCGTATTCATGCCGATAGATCTCAATATATATCACTATTAGTGATTAAAATTGTCTGGAGAAAACAAAATAAAATCACAGATTACTAGAAAGGATTTCATCATGAGACAGTCTGTGCAAGCGCTAAAGCTTCCCTGGCCCATCACACACACACGCCGTATCACGTGTAATCTCAAGTGTAGGACAAGTGGATAAATAAATGTGTTCGTGTTGATCCCGATTTCTGGTCTCATGATAAAATCCTTTCTAGTAATATGTGATTTCATTTTATTTTATTTTTTCTAAAGCAGTTTTAATCCCAAGTAGTGATATATATTAAGATCTATTGGCATGAATACGAATCTCTTAAAACGAGGTTCGTAGTCACTCTGTTGTTTTGTTTGAAATTTGCTCTGTGGGACTATTTCGGCAAATTGATTGTTTTTTGAATATCGTCTTGTAGAGCTCTATAAATTATCAGCAACCATATCATATGTTGATAATTGTGTTACCTCCCTGTGTCAACCAGTCCCGCTCAGCAAGCGAATTTGCTTCTTTCACATAAATATACATCCAAAAAGACGGTTATATTCTTTGGACAAATTATCAAAGACTTCGGAGTGTAAATTCTTGTTCTCTTTGGTGAATCAGCATGCCTAAAAGAAAATTACCAATGGCATTGATAGTCATGACAAGCTTCATCAATCACATTGATGACTTGCGACAAAGCCATTATGCATTCCCTCGAGTGCAGCTGACACACGGCACAATAAATCGGTCCACGATAGCCCACATTCTCGAACAAACTTTTATCTGGTGGACAAAATAAAAATAGACCATTGTTGACTTCGGCTGCGACGGTGACCAAACTTTACATGTTTCATCCCTTTGCGAGATGAATTCGGGATTGTCAGGGCATATCGATTAACTCGACTTTGAACAGAAGAGATAGTATCGGACTAGAAGAGAAACGAACATCAGAGGATCGTTTTACTCTTTTTAGGATGAAGTTGATAAGCTGTTTGTACCATGTGTAATATGTCATTGCAATGGCATAATAGGTTATGAAGGCAATTTATTTGTGGTTCTGATCACGATGATTTATGCAATTACCCTAAATTCCTGCACTGCTTAGTTTCGAGGCAGTCCTACACTTATAACGCATGCAGATTTTTTGACTGAGGAATCGGTACTTGGAAACTGGGATACTCCAGATATACTCACTGGTTTGTGAAGAGTTAATCAATAGGGATATCAGCAGTGTTACTTCTAATCCACCAATTTGCAAACTTCATTTTACCGGGATAGTTCATGCTAACACACTTGCAAAGACAGCTTTGTGTCTGTCTTATTTTGAATAGGCGGACCAATTCGGTGAGAGAAAACTGGATGTGATGAGATTCTGCGGCTCACACTCATGTTCCTGTTTGATGAATTCAAACTACTGAGGATATCGCAAATAACACGGGTAACCTTACTGGCGAAATATTCTGAAATCTGCATGCAACTCAAATTCCTACAGAACTTCTTATCGCTCAACCGCGTGGCCAAGAACACACTGTCGTACAACGTTCACTGCACAGCAATGAGAAACTCGCCACCACCCATGGAGCAAGTCGGTACATCCACCGATAAAGGTATTCATTCCTGATCTCTGTTGATGAAAGCTGTCATAACTTGCTCGCGCATGAATATCCTACGAATACTGGCGCAGTTATATGTGTTGTCGCAAGTCAAGGGGTCAGGATCAAGAGTATTTGTAGGTACGTGATTTGTGTTCTTTGTTAGACCCATAGTCGTCAGTCTGAAACATAGATACCAGTGAAGAGTTGTCTTAGGAATGCATGTTTATTGGCACCTTAAATTCAATAAGAGTTGGTGCGGAATCGATTCTAGAAAAAGAAAACATGGTATAACCCGATGATGTTGGTCCTAATGGAGGAGCTTTGAATGGACTAATCTCTTAATCTTTTCCGTACGCAAACAGCTCAGTCATTTGGTGAATTTGTACAACTGAGTACTGCAGTTCATGTAATCAATAATATTTGGTTCACATACATTCTGTAAACCCGTGTTTGGTTTTTCTATTCCAATTCCTTACGATAAAACTGTTCTTACAATTGGGCAACTCGATGGGATTGGTTAACCTTAAACTAAATTGTCAACATTTTATCTAATAATGATCTGACATAGTTAAATACATCGGTAATCAAACTACTTGGTATAACAGCAATACAGATAAAATAACTTGACAGTCGGTCAATGTGATCCAAGCGGTAAAAGTGTCCAAAATAACGATTTCCCTCCCCGAAGTCATGTATTCAACAACTCATCATCNATCTCGTAGTATAACACGACAGTCATTGGGCTGGCAATTTCCTCTTCCTTGTACTGTCAATTAATCATTGCAAAGAAAAGGAAAGAAGGAGAGAGGAGAATCAATTTTTGTATGGTGATGTACAAAATAGCTATCAGTATGTTTAGTGCGCACATGAAGAGACGGTTTCTAGATGCCCATGACATTCGAGAAGAGAGCGAATTGGGAGCAAATTCAACGATTTACTATTATGATCACAAAAGATGCAAAGTGTATAGAGCGGTTTGATCTGTGATCAAGAGTCTATGATGAAACCAATAACTAACTGTTGCAGGTTATTTTTTCTTTTTGTATAGTCTGATTTCCACCCCAACCCATTTTTATGTTGTTCTACCAATTAGCAACTCCTCTCATTCAGGCACTGGTTTTGTGCATTCATAACATTATCAGGGTTGACGATAGAAAGAAACGTTTCATCGTCCATCAAGTGTTGTATTTTCAGATACTCAATGGAACTTTAATCATATTTTTTCTGAAGTTTCTAAATGATGGAAAGTATAAATGTACCCATTACACAAGTAGCAAAGAACTTCTTTGTCGGAAGAAATTAATGAGAGATGTGAAGTATCGGGGTGTGTAACACTGTCCCCTTAAACCAAATACATTTATTTTGGTTCATTCTTGAACTTGGCATATTTCGTAGCTGTTATTTACTCTGAACCGTTTCTCGCTTCTGTCTAAATTTGTACAGAATAATGAAAAACCAATGAGCATGGTGAAAGGTGTAAATCAGATCAGTGTTTCTCTCGAAAGTAATCTTCTTGTGCTTTCACATACCCCAATTAAAACTGAGGAGGTTTCCTTTCCGAATACGACAATTGCGTTGTATTTCCACTGATCAGCCAGTGATACGGAATTTTTGAGCTGTGTCTGTTCCTGCTATATCCCTGTACTGCCTTTTTGTGATCGCCCCCCGCCCNCCCCTCCCCGCCTATAGAAGGCTGATTCTAGGTTGCTGAGGCGTGGCTTCATGAGCATCAGTCGTGGTTTCCTCTACTGTACTGATGAGATGAATATTCTCGATGCACTTATAGATACACTCTGGGAGTTTGCAAGCTTCTTTTGCCTGATTGCGGTGGTCGAATGCCCAAAGCGGTTGCTAATTTTGGCTTGTCTCATCTCTCATATTTACATACGTAGCCTAATGTAAACATTATCTTGTTCAGGTTTTGATTGACAAAGAGAAAAGTTGCTTGGAATTCATGTATCAATCGATGCTCATTTTTTGGCACTTTTTTCTGTATTTTTAGTAATGTAATGACGTTTTTGTTAACAGCTTGTATCTGAATTGCTAAATCTTCATTCCAAGACAAGATTCTCGCCTTGCTCCCAAATCCCATGAAATTTGGTAAATAAACCATATGATACGTGAAAGGGATTCATCGAAATAGCTTTGGTAGATAACTAATTTTGACGCAATATCTTGCTGTGTCATTCCAATAGGAATTTACAATAAAAAGCGATGGTTGACTTGTCAGTTCCATGACCCTACATGCAAAATCGAGCGGAAGCAGATAGCAGATAAGAAGACGGGGTAATCATTGTGAATAACTAGTTAATTCATTCGTACCTGGCTTATAGATGACTTTCACAGGCTAGAAATGCGGTCTTCCCACTGTACTCCGTGTGTGTCATTTACGCAAATCAAAACGGGCCTACCTGATGCTTAGCATCGGAAATGTGTTCTTAAGTTAAAAATCCTCTTTTTCACAATTCGTTCACATCAAGTTGATTGGTATCATTAGTTTCAAAAAAATCAGAACTGCTTGACCTCGCCTAAGTGACCTAATTGTCGCTGTCGACTACAGTGTCGAGCCTCATTCATTTTGTCCTCGCCATTAAGCAATTGGATTTATTGCCTTATGATTGACGAGCCGCGCATACCGTTAGGTCAACGGTGAGCACATAACATAATATGTTGGGGGACAACTATCCACGCACAAGATGTGCTGATGGGATGAATGGAAGTCAATTGGAGATATTCAGGTAAGCTATCATGTTCAATTAACCCTAAGACGTATTCTTTCCTTGATCCATAGACGGTGTAAGTAGTCCGGCAAACTGTCAGATGGTTCTTAAGGTCAAACCAGTCCTCAGGTTCGTTGCCCTAACCAGCCTCCCAGAAAAGAAAAGAAACGATAACAAAAGAATTTCATTTAACGTATGCAGTAAATCGGTCCGTCGCAGACCGGCTCCGGAAGAATGTGCTAAACTGATATCCTTTTTCCTGTTTATCCGTCAGCTTTTACTTTGTATGTAACCCAAGTGATGAGTTTTAAACAAAAGCCACAACGATTTAGTCTTTTAGTTCTTCTTTACACATAACGCATTAACTTCATAACCCGATGAAGAACTCGTCAAACGTGTGGTCTGTGCAAAACATGAGATTTCAAACATCCCTGTTAATGTTCGCAGGTTCCATTGCATCTAAGGCAATGGTTTATTGCTCTTCATGATCAACATTTTGATCATTATTTGTGTATCCATTCCAAAGTGAAAATTGGAGTACAGAAACGTTACAAATTGTTCATGAGCATACATGTGATGGATGTTTGTTGTTTGTATAGAAGATTCACTCAGTCTTAAGTCAAAGCGATCGCTGATAATCTGTCCAGGCATTTTCTTGATCTGACCTCATTTTCTGTAGCCCGCTAAACAATAAATTCTTTTTCCAGCCACACCAATTGAGTACGTTGGTATCCAGGTAAAAGTAGGTTACCGGTTGTAAATGGCATATCTCAAACCAACTAGAAGTCATTCGTTAAATAAGATGATTATACCAAGTCAGCTGGAGTAAAACAGCACAACGATGTTCCCATATAGTTCTGATTGCGCAATAAAGAAAGCTATCATGATGAATAATCCATCATAGTTTAGGCACAATGAATGAGAGGAAGAGCAAAGAGAGGGGAAGTGGCTAATGTAACACAAGTTTGGGCGATTTGTATACACAAATAATGCCAACTAATTTCCAGAACAACAGGATCAGTAGTGGGTAGTGTGAAACAATCCCTGTTTCTATCAAGGTAACATGTGAACTTGTAGTACCCTTACAAAATTCTAAACCCTAGAGCACAACAGTAAAGTTATGTTAAATTTCCCAGGAATTCATTCCCACCTGATGATTTCAGCATAATCAATAAAGATTAAATTACGTACGTATTGATCTTATCGGTGGGTAAATCTTCAAGGTGAAAATGGAACATAAAAACAATTTCGCTAAAACAAGTGGTTTTAAAGCTGTAGTACTGGCCTATCATTGAAGTAGAGTTAACTACCGTTATCTTGAAACGTTGTACCAAGATAGATAAAACACCGGTTTCAGTACAGTACTGAAATACTCCACTGTAAACGGGATTCAAATCCTCTCAATAGTTCAAGTGTTTTTAAAGATACGCTTCTCCACCCAAAAACTGAAGAGATGAGCAAACTAGAATAGCGACAGATTCAAGATTGCATTCCTCACAAAATAATGCTCTAAGAAAACGAAAACCATTTTCTTCTTGAAATAAAAGTTTATTCTCATACTTCCTCTCCTTCGGTGCCTCAGTGCGCTGTGGAAGTTTGAATTGTCATAAATAAGAATTTTGACCACGGCATAACCTTTTTGCTATACAATATGGCAGATATCACTCACTAATCCGTTAGGCGGAGGAAAGCTTATTAAACTGCGAATTTAAAGACACGTGAAAGATTTGAATTCAGTTATCACGTGATCAGCCCTAGAAATGCAAACCCGTAAGCTTAAAGATCAATTGGAAATTTTCAATCCCTATTTAATAACTGGCGAAATGCATTTATATTCCGTTGCAACACACTCAAAGCTGATCTTAAGGAATCGAGTTTTTATGCGGTCAGTAATTTGAATATGCCCGAAGGGGTTTAAAATAACAATTACGCTGCAGCAATTATCTCCTGAAACAGAATTAAAGTATGTTTCATCGGAAGTGCAGTGCCACTCGAAATTTCTATTACGGTTGGATTGACTCAGCCTGATGATAATTATAACAATGAACAGTGTATTTTCTCTTCAATTTAATCATACGAAATCGGCGGGAAACTCTTTACAAACACTAGAAATATTAGCAAACTCTAGTGAGAACCCAAAACTTGGAACAGCATCAATCGAAATGGGCTTATTATATGTTTAACGTTAATTGCTTTCTGACAAGATGTTGATGAAAACCTTATATATTTAGATCGTTACCCGCCAAACCCCTCGTTACTGTAAACCTGAAACGCAAGGTGAACAAGGTTTATTGCTATGGTTCATGTAGTCCCCATGGAACCTACTCCTAACGAACGTAGTTATGGCCGCATAAGAAACTGCGTCTTTAAAAACTAACGCTCTCCTTAGACAACATCTTCCGCTTTCACGGATGGACGGGGTCATAATAAATCCGCCACTAACTTTCAACGAGGCTTTTGAATTCATTTGCTGAACTTTGGAAAACGCTGCAGTATTCTTCCCGGATGTATCATTTCTCCGAAACGATTACACCTCCTTCAAAATCCGATAAGTCACAAGGAAGATAGATTTGGCCACCGGCTTAACTCACTGGCTATTAGCTACTAACCAGGTGACTAGTGCCAATGCATGCATGGTTGCAAATCCTGAACATTTTGACGTTGTTTATGAAAAGGGATTACGCAAAACAGGACAGATGTGTCTGAAATCGGGGGCATTGAAAAAATGACTGTATCATTTTTCTTTGTTTCACTTTTGTCTAGTTTGATTCTTACTCATCGTTCATCATCAATAAAAAAGTAATGGTTTGTGTACGGAAATGAACTTGTCACTCCTTCATTCCTCACCACACCACACCCCCTTTCCAGGCCAAAATTCAACCATAAACACTCACCAAACTTCGACGGTATAACCAAATGCTATTGAGGCTTGAA
>UZAN01040243.1:0-32775 GCA_900618425.1 Echinostoma caproni
TGTAAAAAGCGTAATCATTTTGCAGCAAAGTGCTTCATGAAGAAGGAGTCATCCTCAGAACCTGAAGTTCCAGCAGCTGATCGTGTCAATGGCGTACAACTCCCAGCCAAACGGAAAGGTATATTTGCAAAGATGTTGGTGAATGGAGAAGAAGTAACCTTCCAACTAGATTCTGGCGCGTCTGTGAACATAATACCGAGAAATTTCATGCCCGATACCAAATTGGACCCTACACAAACAAGATTGGTTATGTGGAACGGTGCAAACGGAAATCACCTATTGAAGCCGTACAAAGAAATGGATATTTCTGAGGAACCTCTCTTGGAGAAAGTACAAACGATCTCCAAATTCTTGCACCTGGAACAACTACCGACTGCTGCAAAACCACTACACCAGTTTGGTACGTGAAGATAAACTAAACCATCAAGAATCTCCAGAACAGAGATTCATTTCAACCCCCCTCCCTGAGGCTTTTGTGGAAACGTGTTAACTCAGCTCGAAAATTTGAACGTGGAATACTGGTGACCAGTTCTTCTGGAAGAGCCACAGCCAACACAATGGAAACCAGTAAAATGCTAAAGAACCACTATACCGGAGAAATTTTCTGCGTCAACTAATGAAGGACTGTGCCTTCTCCGTTACTAACCACCGTTTCATTCACTACCGAAAAGGTTGAAGCAAATCTATTGGTTTTGAGGAAGAATTCATCACTAAGTGCAGAAAGTATTCACCCCAAAATCCTTGTCTACTTGGCGAATCAAATATTCGAATAATTTCACCCACCTACAAAGGCGGTTGCCTTAGCGATCCCGTTAACTACCGCCTTGTCACCCTCCTTCCAGTGTTGTCCAAAGTCATGGAGTCCATCCAAGCAGATTCCCTGATAGAAGACCTAGAGAAGCACACCGTTCTGTCACCGAATCAATGTGGATTTCAACAGAAGAAATCCTGCGATACCAACTTGCTCAATGAACGAGAAGAATAGACAAAAGCAGTTGATGACGGCGATGCGGCAGACGTTATTTATCTGGACTTCTCAAAAGCGCTCCATCGGGTAAACCATAACATTTTACTGCAGAAACTCTATGGTTACGATATTCGGGGCTTCATGCTTGATTGGATCGAAGCATTTATCTGACATCGGACCGTATCGGTCCGTGTTTCTGATTTGCTTTCCATTCCTATGGACGTTACCCGCCGGATTCCACAAGGATATGTACTTGACCTGCGACTTTTCCTAACATATATAAACGATCGACCGAAGGCTCTGGGGCCAAAATCATTACTATTTTCAGATGACGCCAAAATTTGGAATACGGTAACGGAAGCAGCGGTCTCGCTGATACTCCACGAAACGCTGAAAGCAGCTCGTCTCTGGTCTCGTATGAACGATATCGAATTCAACGTGTCAGAGTGTAAGGTTCTATCTCTAAGACACAAGGGGCGATTTCCTCGGAAATGAACAACTGCCACTCACTGAAAGTAAGAGGCACCTGGGAATCATCATTTAAAAAACTCAAGCTGCTCACTGAACTGCGCCAAGGTGTCGAACGCAGCTGTAAAGAATGTCGGTTTGCTTAAGCGTTTCTTTTGCCGTTTTCAGTCAGCGCTTTTCCACCGTTTGCTATCAGTATCTATTCGCCTACTCACAGTATGCTATTCAAGCATGGAACCCATGACTACAACGTGATTGCAGAATGCTGGAGCGGCCCTAAAGGATGACCAACAAAATGGTTAAGGGGTAAATCAATATTCATACGCAGAGAGCCCAGAGTCGTTGGGGTTATACTCCAATCACTACTGGCGCATCAGACTATAGTAATGCAAAACTCAAACCACCCGTGTCGCCGTCTACTAACGTTATCACCCAACGTTTATATCACAGTACATCCGTTCAAAACACTGGTCTCAAAATGCCGATTGGAACACCGGCGTCAGTCATTCGCAGCCAGAGTGTGTTCGGTTTGGAACTCCCACCCTGTGAGCCAAGCTTTGAATCCTTCAAATTGAGACTTGATAGCACGCCTTACATTCCAACATAAGCGAAGCTGCAAGCAGTATTGGAAGAAGATCGTATCATGTGACATTTTACACAAGAAATTGTATGCATCACTGTCTTTTAATCACAAAACGAACCTATGGGACGAGAAAAGTGAGCTTGTAAAGTATTCCCATACTAAAACTTTGATCTTTGAACAAGGGGGTTAAACAATGGGTACGCGATTTAACCAGACTATCTTAGAAGCTGATCTCCATTATTTGGGGATCGTTTCGGAAGCAGACAGAAGTTTAACAACATATTAGGAGGAAACGATGTGAGGAGTGTATCAAAAAATCGATGCACCATGTGTTGTTTTTTATCGTGAATATTATAATGTTGGTAACACCGATATCGGTAGAGAATTGTAATCACGGACGTTTCGGTTACCGTGTGTTTTGCAATCAAATGACTCAGAGAAAGAGGTCACAAGTCAACGAATGTTTCGTCATGTGCGTGCCTGGTGTGATTTGTGTGTGTGTGTGTGTGTGTGGTGGGCTGCCTTGAGAGAGGTTACCCACGGTAACCTAAAGGACGCCGAATACAATTCTCTACTTACATCGACTGTGTTATTAACATTCTAACATTCGCAATAGAGGTCGAACAACTTTGCAATAAATGTCACAGGCTCCTCATAAGTTTAACCGACAAAGGGAAGATAAATCAGGGGCAATGAATTTGTTGATTTTGAGGTTTTCCTAAGTTTTAAGAATTGAAGATATTATTCTCAATTTCCAGATGTAACCGACTGCCGTGGAACTAAGCCAACCTCTTATCACTAGTTACGAAGTGCAACTGTACGACAGAATTACCAAAAAGAAGTTGTGGTGACCCAGGCCTATACGATGGCGCCTATCCTGGAGCGGCGCGTTACAGTTTCAGGACATTTGCGATCAATCAAGTTTGAATGCTGATGTCAATGACACGTGCATGGCTTCTGAATACACGTCATTGGTGGATGGTGCCAGCCAATCCAAGACAGTGCACATAGAAGCAAGATTATGCAAGCAGTACTGCAATTCCATTGGTGGAAGCCCAGAGAGTCAATAGTCTCCCTTTGTACATATTATTTAAGCACCTTCATTTCTTTAAATAAACGAACTACTGCTCTCTACCATTCCTGTGGCCTTTTCCTCGCGTCTCGTTCTCGTGGGAAATTGCGAATCCGTGCCATTATGGTCCAGTGCTTCTGTGATCCAGTCCGTGATAGCTGATTATTGATTCCGGTCTTGTGATTCCTATTTCGTGGTTGGCGTTCCGAATTCCGTGCGTATTACTACGATTACTACAATTATTACAGAAATCCATTGAACTTGGAAGCCGCCCAAACCAGATTTTACATCTCTCATGATCTCAGATGAACTGGCCATCTGGATTTAATTTACTGGTTTGTGAATCTCAGAACCAAAACCATGGTAGAGAGAATTTAAGAGAAGCAATTGTGCGTGGTATGCATTTTCATCTTTGATTGGTTACAAATCCGTTACCCAGTAATTGTCCGCAATGCATGAAACCAAACTACACTATGTTTGATGACGACATTTCAAACTATCTGGAAAGCCTTCTTCAAGCCGAGTAAACGGTTTTTTCTTCTTGGATGAGAAAACTTTGAAGTAAGATGATGTGTGTATTTATATATGTGTGTGTGTGTATACATGTGCCTGTTTGTGTGCCACGGCTTCAGCAGTGTACCGTTCCAATATTTTTATCGTGGGCGAGGGGAATTAGGGATCGGATTGGTGGGGGTTTCAAATTCGTCTACGAACCGTTATCACGTTTGCTGCTTGATCATTCGGTTTCACGCTCCCAGAGACTTGTTATCTTAATAAGGTGGCTAATGCCTGCTGTCAGACAACAAGTACGATGGAGCTTTGGCTAGATTTATGTGATGGGTTTTTAAAATCAGATGTATGTATAATTGATCAAAGTATTGAGGCCGTTTGGTCCCTGCACAGGTGCTCGATCCCCAATGAAAGTGCATCAATTTCGGTCTCGTGAAAGTGATTAGTCTCTCATCTGTCACCAGGCCGGACACTGCGCCTATTCTCTTGCGGCTTAGTGCAGTTCACCACTGCAATCCCTAGCCAGGGCTTAGGTTACCACCTATCAGTGAACATTAGATCCTCTTGATTATCAGGGTTTGTCCTTTCAACTTATGTCTGGAATATGAGTGAAATGCAAGGAGTATGAGTGAATGAATTTTTGCTGTTTACGATGACTCCAACTATTGATACCGCGAGTTTACATGTTAAATTAATCTTAATTTTCTTAGAGCGTATGTTTTTATGTATTTCATCAGAATTGGCGGATGCAATGGAAAGGAGAATGGGCTGATTTTTCACACAGTTTGTTTTGAATTGTTCCCCACTTCAAATATTTTTTTTCAGAAGCCAAGCATCACTTGTTCGACAAATTGCGGATCTGTCACGCATCATCCGTCTTCGCCCATTCTCCCTTCCCTCGCAAATATACAACTGTGGCTAGCCATTGTTATTTTAGTATAATTATGAAACAACGAAAACAAGCTGGTTTGTCACACATTAAATAGAGAACACAACAGTAAAGTGTTACACAACATATTTCCGGAAACATTTTTCTCTGTTTCCCCAGGTATACCTGGGGAAACATTCAAAAAGCTAATGAAGAATAACAAGTCACCGTTGATGAGCTACCCCGGTGAGGACAAGAGTTAAAGATAACTCTTGTGTGCACATTTCATCGTTTTCATCGTTTGATAGCAATCAGTTACCTCTGAGAGATGGAATGATGTGCAGTGTCGGATGATGTTTGACCTTGACCGTTCGAATGCCATTCGTTGACCAAATTATGAATCCACAGAGAAATGTGTTCGCCTAATGTTTATCTAAGCTGCCGCTAGGTCCTGCCTAGATAGGTGGTCGAGCACCCACAGAGGAATTGGTTTAACCAGTGGGATTTGGCATGCAGCGAAGGCGGTTGCTTGACTGGAGGAGCCGGTACTTTTTCAAATGTAGAAGGATGGTTCAATTGTACTGAATGTTTGTTTGATGCACCAGCTTAGATGGAATTCTGCCAACTTACTCAAAGTTTCACCATTGAACGGGAGTAGTAGAACAACCTTACGCTTCGGTCTGGATATTTGTCATTCTAATTTCTAGGGTTAAGTAATATGCTTTTGAATTGAGTTCGAAAAGCCATCATCTTCGGGAAAGTCTCATTCCATTTCATCATATCCTCCACGAGGTTCTCTTTAGTCCTAAAACTGGTCCTTGTTATTACATAGTGGTAAGCAATCTCTTTGCCTTTGTAATCAACAATCGAGACATCCGCAAATCTGATTTTGTCAAATAGCTCTGTGTCACAATAACCCATAACGTATCGTAATCTGCGCATGTTATTAGAGCTTTTACAAAAGTTTGAAGACAGAGGAAATTGATCGTTCCACGTAACCTTATGCATAGAATAGTGATTGTCTGAATCCTTCCACACTGGTTATACTGCTTTCTGATATGTATGCCCGATTGAAAAGAAAAATACTCACCTTGTTCCCCAGATCCATTCAATCTTTGTCCCGATACAGTGGGATTTATAGAGTTGTTTGAAATTTCAAACTACACCCATGCTCACATTTAGAACAATTCCCAGCGGAAAGTTGTTTTAAATAACTTATAATCATACCGATACACTTAATACGAGAGGATAAAACCTAGGGGTTGGGAAGTTAACGATAACGTCTAAGGAATGGACCATTGTGTGTATGTGCGTTTGTGTGTTACACATCACATTCTCAGTTCTGTGCTTCTGGGATTTCCACTGATGTCACGTTGGTCGTATGACTCAAGTCCAAGGGATGTGTGTTATTGGGTGAATACATGTGTGTTTGCGGGGGGGGGGGGGGGGGGAAGGGGAAAGGGATGAGTTCGTAAACCAATGGGATTAGACGTTTCTGGGGACATAGTTCTGGAAGCAAAAAGCTAGGAATGTGATGTGCAATACACAGCGATCAATTACTCAGATTTTATTGTTGTTGTTTTACAACCCCTAGCTTTTATCCTTTCATACTGATTTGTGATGTTCGACGCATATGATACATTTATTGACAGGAATATACATGATCAAGGGCATTGTCTGCATACGAAACTCGGTAAAACCGTGTAAAATCCCCGAACTCTCTGTCTGCAAATATAGATTCCTTCCTGTACGTGTTTCCTCGCTGAGTGTAATTCCATACATGGCTAAGCTTTTAGCAAATCGTAGGACAATCACTACCTATGTGAGGGAAGCACTCTCGTATTCGAATTTTTCTTTCACTACACTATGGAATTCATGTTTTGTTATTTTTTATTGTAACATTTTTATAACTCCACTAAAAATTCACCCTCTGGGTGCATGAAGCGTTTTTTGAGTTTGGCGTACAATTTTTCACGCACGGGTTTAATTGTCCTCGCTATTTGTATCAAATGGTGATGCACCTGATCAAGTGCGGATATTCACTCGTCCACAAATGTTCTCGATCAACAGGTTGACCATGGCTCCCATCGGTCTTGCGTTGCCTTTTTAAATCCAGTAAGGATACCGTGTCATTGTCTTCATGTTCGATTGTTGGAATGAGAGCTGTTAACGTTTGAAATAAGTCCATCGCTACTGTTTTGGAGTCTGCCATGAATAACACGTCTTTCATGTATAGTTTGTATCGATCGGTTTTGATGATTTTAACGTTGAGGTTTCCCTTCAGACTGGTCGTTAGTATGTCTGCTAGGGACTGCCATGGATACACAATCGATTTGACAGGAATATCGACCTTGAAAACCGAAAGAAATGTTCTGTCTGCACAACAGAACGCAACACACCAATTATGCGAATTCACAAATATATCCTGTATGAAGACAATGGTGAAAGCGATAGCAAATATAATCCGCAAATAAATTGCTGAACACTGGTATTATATCATCCGGAAAAGGATATTTCAATTTTCTGTGGGCGAAGAATTGAACAATGGCCTTGTGAGAACACTGGCGATACGACGTTCGATGTAATTCGTCTATATAGTTACGGGGGAATGAATCAAATGTGGCTTGGGACTGTCTGACAATTACCCACGATAATTCGGCAGGCAAACGAATGGAAAACCCAAACAGGAGTAATATTTTTCTCATTTCTCCCTAAATTTGGATGGGTGATGGCGAATAGACCGGTTCTGTGACAGCACACTTCATTTCGTAACCGGCATTCGGTTATACCCTAAACATCCAAGCGTAAGGTTGTTACGTATTTCAAAAATGAGTAAAATTTATCTTCGTTCCCCTGGAACTATGAAAATAAATCCGTATTTTTATGTTGTTTATGAGGAAACCCCATTGCATGATTGTAGTAATCAGAATAGTATTGAATTTAGGTATACGAGAATCCGTACTGTACTGCTCAGAACTGAATTGGTTCCAACCCAAACTGCGGACACCAATGAAATACACGAGGAATTGATAGCAGCAAATGCTTATGTTTATTGATAGAATTAGAGCATGTTTTATAGAAGGAAATATCTCATATGATTGGTTGAAGGGCCGTCGTCCAATTACGTAACCGTTTGCACCGACGCATCATATGTACTAACTCGGATGTCACGTTCGCCCAGTGTACCATTGGTCGAGCTTCCTGAACGGTGATTAGATGACATGAAACTGTACCTAATCGTGCATGGATTGCGGTCACGGAAGTCTGGAGCACCACAATGATGCACACGAATAAGAACATGTACCTCACTTGATTCATCAGGCTGAATCAACACGCAACAGCATCGGCCGGTACTGTGTAGTGGCGCTTAGTGTACGAAGAAAAGGAGCAAATCCACGAGGACGTTTTCCGTTCATGTTTTCTTCACAATCAACTTTAACTCTTACTATGATATTACATACTGTTTTACTGTGTTTTACTGAAAACGGTTTTCCGCTCAGGTATATACATAAGCTGGGTCCTATTCTAACCCGCGCAACAAGTGTGACACGTTTTCAATTTGCCACTGCATTTATTTACTTGCGTTGTTTAGTCGTCACATCGGCACGTATTCGGTTCTTTCCAGTATCACGATACACCAATATAAGTCTATGACAACCGCGAGTTTTTTGTCTACCTCGGGCAAAGAAAAACTAGGAGGTCAAGCGGGTACTTTGAGATTCTGTCTTGTCGACAGGCCATCACGTCCATTAGTTTCAAATATACCATTGACTGGGAATATACCAACAGCCTATCTGAATTCAGCGACACTCTGATGTTGAAAGTTTGATGATCCACTGCAACTCAGAACGGCGTACTTTGTAAGGAAGGGATTCAATCATTTTGTCTGCATCTAAGCAGGCAGATATATTGGTCGAATGGAGGAAAACAATGCACGGAAATATTCGATTCCCAGTGATATCAAAACGGGCTACCGAGAGGATACAATTTCAAGGGTATGTTCAACTTTGGTGAGCAGTTCGGATTTCACTCTGTCTATGCTCGTCAGAATCCGAGCCCAGTAAGCTACAGGCAAGAGTTTGTTGCAATTTATTACAGCCGGAATTCTGCGCGGGTAGATGAATAGATACTGTGAATGTCAGATTATTGTGCAGTGGAAATTTCGAGTCTTGGAGCCTCTTACAGGCCAAAGTTAAACAAGAAGCATTGTGTCGATTCGCAGGCCCAGTTAACAGAACACTTATGGGGAGGAACAAAGCACAATTGATTCCTGCCAAATCGAGGTGCAAAACAATAAATTCCTGTCTAGAAAGGAAGGACGAAGTGAAAGACAAGCTTACAAACAAACTATTTTAGAGTTTGCGTNGTATTCAATGGGATAGTTGTCGAGACTTTCCGAAACATTACTAAATGTAAGATGTGATTGGTATCTTCATCCACTACCAGAGACCTAGAAGAACTGTCTCCGGAAACAAAATGGAATTGATCGAGAGAGACTCTGTTGGGTGCGTTGAGCGAGAAAAACTGAAAATGAACCACAAAATTTCAGAATAATTCAGTTTTGAGCCGGATCGTGTTGAAAAGCGTTCGATTTAGGATAAATTTAATTTTCTAAAATCAGATGCATCAGAAATCGCGTATTAAAGCGTAACATCATCGGGTTATTTGAAGACACTTGACTGAAATGATATCGAAAATATTGCTTTAGAAGTTGAGAATAGAAACGGGCATAGGGTGTAATGTTGAATGATTGTAGCCTGGAATGCGGATGTTGCCATTGGAGCGTTCTCCGATTCGGAACTGCTGTTTGCAGAGATTTTTTTTGATGAGGTTGTCTAGACTAGTTTTGAAACACCTGTAAACAACATTTTCAACTAGGACAATTCTCTAACCCCAACAATAAACGAGGATAATATAGTACATCAAAATATTCCAGAAGTGTTAATAACTGGTTGAGATAACTTGTGTTATATCCTGCTATTCTGCATTCGATTGCAAAATGGTTGGACAGCAAAGTAAGTGTTTTTTGAGAAAAGCTTTATGACTTTTAAGAGGAAAAAATCGAAGTATAGGAGCAGAAACTGTTTGTAAAAGTTGCAGTAAATAAACTATGCAGATTTGTCGATAAATTTAGTCATGACCTGGTACGAAACCTGGAGCTTTTAGAGTTAAATGCCAATCGGAAAACGGTCTGGTGTTAAAGTTAGACACGATTGCAGGTGTTTGAGGACAGTCCTCTTTGTGCGCAGCAGAAGTTAGGGTTATTGGATGTAATCGTTTGCATAATTTTGATCATTTGGAAGTTTTATTAATTACATGAGTTGATGAAATATTAATTGATGGTTCAGGCATGCTACGCATAATCTGAATGTAGTTATAGTAGTAACCGATTTTAGATTCTACCCCCGGGATTACGGCCAGTATTAATTTCAACTTGGAGAAATTTTCCTAATTAGGAATTTCACTTGTCTACACCACCACTGAAACTGAATAAACTGAGGATTGTGCGTGAAGACGAAATCTGAAGGATGACCAGTTAAGCAACTTATTATTATCATTGACTCAGAAGCTTTTCAGAAAGGAGCAATGTCTGATGTCTGAGACTGAAATGAGTGTGACGAATGAAGGAGCGTTTGTCGATAGCCTCTCAGGTCTCTTAACTGAAAGAGGCTAAGTCACGAAGAAAGAAGCTATGGCGGGAAATGTCTCCAACCGAATACAGACTTTGTTCTCCTTCCCGCTGTTATTATCAAAATGATTACCATGTGAAATCCTTGAGAATAAATTGTCCAAAGAACTACTCCCACAGATGGGAATTATAGAATTTTGGAGGAGTGCATAACAAATTTATTTAAAGCGCATGAGTATGTTTAGCTACATCCGTAGTCAAGCGGTAATGCTCCCTTTTATTGTTTCAGTTGAATTCCGGGTTCAACTCCCAGAAGGTTTGATCGATTGACAAATTCAGTCACCCGGTTTCCCATTGCAATTAAAATCACTTAAGGTTAATGGGCAAACCGAATGATTCTTTTGTTTCTCAATTTTCTAGTCATTCGACGAGATTTTGACTCCTATCAGTCTGGAAGTCGGATTACACTTAGAATTTATTTGGTCAAATGTCGTGATTCCCTTAAAGAGCAAGGGAGAGTTGTACTGAAAATCTGGGAAGCACTCGAAAGTAATATACAATTTCTTTGGATATCGTCAACAGTGTGAATCTGTCTACCAAATCGAAAATTGAATCCGGGATAGCTGAAGCAAATCACCTGTTCACCACAGTGTAGCTTATCAGACCGTTTCACATTGTTGATTCGTGCACAACGGGGTTCAAGTAACTGAGCCTGACTTTCCAGCGTATTTGTGCGTTTCTGATATGCGAAAAATTATCCTACATTAGGATTCGGCTCTTCACAACCCCGTTATGAATATTTGGTAGTCAAGATTGCTCCTATAAATCAAACGAAACATACACTAGCCCTCGTTCTGCCCAAACCGCCACTTGCTACCACTTGAATTTATTCCTTTACTCGTATTTGGTTTCGTAATACATTCTAGTTAGTTGAGCTTTTGTGTTCCTTTTGTTCTCGAATTAATGTGAACAATTTGCTTTTATTGGAGTCAAATAAAATCGGGAAGAGTTTTCAAATTTTGGACTAGGAAAAACGTCTGATCCAGCAATTACACAGACGAAATTTGTTGTTTGTCTCATGTCAATGAGCCTGCTGAGCACGTGACAACTAAACGGATCTCATTGGGGGATTAAAGTACGAGCGTATTGTTAAATTTCCCATTCTGATCATCAAATAACTATGTGCAAGAGCGCTTCCATACTCACACATAAACATACACACAAACACACGTCAAACTTGGTGGGATATTGCGGAAATTCATGGGAATCAGTAAGACCGAAAGGGGTCAAGGACATTAATGTCACGTGAACGCAATATGCCGCACTTTACAAGTCTGGCGTGCAGTCAGCCAACGGTAAATGTCCGTTTAAGGTTCAAGGTCTCTAGCCGTCTATCACGAGACTTGGGTCAAGCACAAAGCCCGTCACGTGTCACGACAGTGAGAAACCTGGGGACAGAAGAAGACGAATAAGAAGAGAAGACAACTAATCTGATTGGTAGCGTGCGAGTGTGTGTGATTCAGCTCACGTGATAAAAGCGAACAAAGAAGTCATTTGACACTGGACGGATTACACCGATGGCGGAGGGCAATAAAGAGGAGATTAGAAAAAAAATTTACCCAGTTAACATTTTGTAACGCTCTCTCCACATAAAATAGATCGAGTTCATTTCTGCGGCATAAGTTAGTCAAAAATAAAATCCGTGTTAGGTCAACCGAATAAGTTTCAGAACAGCCGAACTGAATGAATGGACAAAATTTTCGTGGATCCATGCAATAAAAATGACTGACAAATTAAATGAATCCTCATGAATGCATTCGACAAAATACGACTTGAATGGATGGGCTGAAACAAGCCAAAAGAAAGCACGTTTTTATCCTGAAAACAAACGCAAAGTCGGAGTGCGTGTGTGTATGGTTCTTGGTCTCTCAGAATTCGAAGCAAATATGCATTCGACTGCATATCAGAATTTTTCTGTAACGATTGATAAATCGAATTGGACAATTGTTTTCTTGTAGCTCGAACACATCCAAAATGCCCATCATTATTGTTTGCTAAAATTGTGGTATAGATTGTTGATTATGCATTCGAGGCATTTTAAAAGTATTGAGGGTTTTAAATTGGGAAGCGACATTCATAGAAAGACAATCTTGTGCCCCTGAGAACAGTCGACCGCAGTTTCGACCATTATGCAATATTTACCGTTCTTGCAAGATCCCGAAACAGTTCCGATACACGCGTTGCTGCTAGCCCCCCCCCTCCATCCTCAAAAGGATTTGGACAAAAAACTAGACAGAAACCTATCATTGCACTGAATTTCTCTAAAATTTAAGTCCGCTAAAAGATCCGAATGGAGTTATGGAACGCCAGTTTAGTTGACTTGATTTCTTCATTACCGAGGTAACAATAATTTACTTACTAATAATAGTTTTAATGATCTTTCTTACGTTGTTACTTTATTCACTGTCGTTGTACAATTGGTGAGTAGGGAACAGGCCGTTTCCAGTTATGATCTGTCAGTGCAAGGAGTTAAAAGTGGTGAAGTACATATGAAATTCGTTTACTCGTACTTGAGATCAGCACAATTATCGACACTACGTGGACTACTATAGCCTTAAGTTCGTTATGGTCTATAGACCACCACTTGTTTCAAAGATAGTTCGTCCGAATATCACAGAATTAGGCTGGCTACTGATCGTTAATTTAGCTTTTTACTTTCTAACAACACCGGGTCAGCGGTCGATAGACATTTCAATATCGGTGAATTTGTTTTCGTACATGGTCATTTTTCGATAATCAATCAACCTGTGTGTGATGCATCGAAATGAAGCATCTGAGTCACGATAATAGTCGGGTGGTATTTTGGTGGCGCATATTTCACTAAACTTTGCATTTGAGCACACAAGCGACATATATCTGGAAGCTATCCCTTTTTGCTACTGACATTCAGCCTACATGCATCAGATATGTTTTATTTTCAACGGCATTCAATCATATTTAACCGATTGATAAGAAAACTGCAAGTTCCTACAGATATTCTATATCGAGTACTTGCTTCTCAAAGACAATTGAGATAACGCTAAACTTCAAGAATATATGCATTACTGGAGCAAAACACAGTATTTTATTCTTCAACATGTTACTTTGTCCATATTCATTAGATTGATTTATGAAAGATATCGGACGTTAGGCTGATCTGAATTTTAAATCACTGAAACACACTACATATACAATTTTCTGTTTGTCACCATAAGAATAACCTTTATCATTTTCTAGAGTCAGTAAGCCATTAAATATTTACTGTTTGATCAAGGGCGTCTTGTGGAACCGTGATTCCATAGTGTCTGTCATTCCATCATGCGCATGATGGTATGTTGCTTGGGCATATAGTCTAAGTGATAACACGTGGATCACTTTGAGTAATGCGTAGTCATGCGTCCTAATGTATATTCGAATTTAACCATTACCGGTATACTTCATGAAAATACTGGACCCGTCCCGACATGACTGTTTTCTGTGAAGCGAACTGATTTGTTTCTACCTGGAATAAAGGTAACATAATCTGGCTAATATAACCAACTTAGAAAGTAAAACCTGTACGCTTATGGCACAGCAAAAATAATGACCACAAGAATTTATCCATTTTATGTTGTCTCATAGAAAATCTCTGTGATGATCGACCAAGAACACTGGACCGCTGTTTCGTCCTGTTCAGTTTTTCATCAGCAATGCTAATCCATCGACTTAAATGAGGATATAATCCGAAACCAACCAGGCAAAAAGCAGGCACGCTATTCACTCGACTACCGTAAAACTGATCAGATCATCATCCTATATTGTACCTTGCACTCCAAGGTAACTGTCGCATTAACCATAAAGGGCGAAAACGCTTTCGTATTTTGTCTACTCGTGAGTAGTCAAAATAGTTGGTAGGAAATGCAGTTTTAGAAAACAAACCACATTAGATAGACGGCAATAATCAAGGGAACTAGTTATTTATACTGTCTGCAATGAATAAGGGTTCCACTAAGTAGGTCCAAGAGCTCGCAGAGCATTCCAATAATTGAGTATCCCTTAAAAAAGCAATACTTCTGTTTGTATCATATGAAACCCAATTACAGACTGGGTATAGACGCTTTCCGGTAGCCTAATCCACTTTCTACTAATAGAAAAGCCGATTCCACGATAAAATTACTCACGCGCTTGGCGAACGAAGTCAGAGGTGTTATGAGCGGTGCTTACTTCTTACGGCAAATCCATCTAGTCCGATTCATCTTCTTTTGTCTGATCGAACAGTTTGAGAGTCATTTTGGCAGCGGTCAGTGAAGTTCCCTTCACTGTAATACGCTGTACGATTATGATGATGATGAGAAGGTTCATTGTGACTATCCAGGCTGAAAATTTTCAATACATATTATTGAATTTGTTGAAAAGCTTACGAGGGAGTAGTATGGTGCAATTGTTTTTGACTTTTTTCACGTCCGTTTGCGTAGCCGCCCATGTTGTAAGTCCTGCTCCGTGTCACAATTAACCAAGGGCTTTCTATTATGATGGCCCGGCGGTCACGTCACCAAATTATCACCCCGGGGATGTGTTCAATCCTCACCACCACCGCATGACTTGTTTCACTGTTTTTTGAACTGCAGCTCTTTGATTAGTCGCTTCCCAGTTCCAGAAAAAGTCTACCACTGCATGTTCAATAAAAGGAAGTAAAATGAAAAGAAAAGAATGAAAGTTGAACCAAAGTTTTGCCCTGGCAACCTGCGTACATGGGCTCATTTTCTGGACTAATACTTAAGAAGATATGGGCTTGTCAGCAGTAGTTTTAAACACCGCGTACATTCCTAGCAGCTGGGTGTATAACACATAGTATTACTCAAATCAGTTCCCGCCCTTTATATTGAAATCTCAGCTCGATAAGCATTCAAATCTCGTTGACTGTATGCGTCAAATATCTGATTAGGAACTAAGTAATGGGGAACTTGAAACATCCTATAGCTCTCACAACTGTTCCAAGCTCGATAATTTACTTTATGACCGTAAATGTTCGGTTCGGTTGCCTGATGCCTGATGTGAGAGCTTTTGAAGAATCAACAATGCCTCGATATTCTGGTAATACACTTGAGACAGTCAGTCAATGATGTGGAGAGAAAACAAACTCCTATGCATTAGAATCCTCGCTGGGTTGCCAACTGTTGCAACCTAATAGCTAGAGCGTATGGCAGGTAAGTTTTACGTAATGCTACCCATATTTTCCCAGTCTGTTTGCACTTAATAACGCTTAGATTCTTCATTAGGAACTCTGTGGTAATAAAAAGCGATGTACAATATATATTTAGAAGTTATTTGACCTGTTCGTCATATATATCTCCATGCAGTAGTTGCGTGCAATTTTTATGTTGTTATCCGAGCAAACCTTGGTCATTAAAACTGATGATCTGAATCATCTGCGATTAAAAAGTGTTCTGTTTTTTCCGGTTTCAGTTAATCGCTATTATCACCAATGGAGAGCTTTTCGCAATGATTATTCGATTGCATCCACAGAGAACAAACCAGACAACGTACTGAGATATGTATGGTTTGCGTGAAATGACCTTCTCACTAAGAGTGCTGCACTTAGTCAAATCACTATTGACCTGAATTTCGAGCCAAAATCCGTCCTAGGCCGTATGCAAAAACGTGACAGAAATTAGATTAACTCAGCACTCAGAATAGGATGATTGTGTATTCAGTGAACAGTTAATGGTCCTCTACTATTGACAGGATGGACCCGTATAAGGTCAGAGCGGAACAATGTCAGAATAACATTAGATTGGATATGATAAGAAAGTGAATGAAGTTTGTAGCGTGTACCAGATTTCTCTACAGTTAGACAAATTTTATTGTAGTTCATTGGTTTTATTATTTATTCGCTGAGAACTATCATTGTCAAATATCATCTGAGATCATGGGTTCATGAAAATAGCCAATCCCGGCTAGCTTGAATGAGCCATTATGCCGATTTAGAGCTGGGAATGATCAAAAACCGGAAATCGGTATGGGTTTGCACGGGATACCAGAAAACAATAATCGATTGCCGCTTAGAAAACGATGCGTTTGAAGTCATCTACAAAGATCTCCTCAACAAGTCGAAGTACGTTTCGCACCGTCAATTGGCACTGCCTGAAACAGTCTCAACCACAATCCAAAACCCACCACTAAGCAGATAGAAAATTGCCAAACTTCAGTCTGCTTGGCTCAGCCCTATTCTACCTGACGAACCGAACCATTGCCTCAATCATGTAACGACGGTGTGGCACGTCGAGCATAAATAAAAATTATTGGAAATTTCCAAATGTGACTACGCTACCTTTAATCTCTTTATGTGCTCCTCTAGTACTTGAAAGATGTTATTCTTTATTATTTAGCTTATGAATCAATCTCATTCATGTCCTCATGACATAATCACATACAACTGTAAATGCCCGGACAAGAAATTGAGAAAATAAGCTACTTTTCATATTATTTGCCTTCTGGAATTGATGATGAAATGGTCATTCCGTAATGAAATAAAAACGAAAATGGTTACTTAATTACTGAATGCTTGTGAATTTCAATCAACTTTTGTTTCTTGAAGGAGCCTGGATGGAGGATCTCTTGGATTTTTATCAGATCGTATTACTCACCAGCTTGATGAAAGAGTTGCCAGCAAAAAAGACTGCATGTCAGTAAGGATTGGGCAGTGTACCCATTCGATTCAATTCATGTCGTTTCTACAGCTGCGGTAGATCCATCAATGATCAGTGAGTTTCCATGATCCAGATTGGGGATGAAACGAAACGAACACCGAAAGTGGTAAAGACACAGGTGTGTTAAATGGGAGAAATCCAGTTCTTGGAAAACAACTTCATTTATGTGAACAAATAAATTTGGAGCAAATTAGGGCGCAATTATAGTATTCCAGTACTTAATCGAAAATTAAAATCAAGATAGTTGTGAAATAAAGCGATTTAAATAAAATAAACGGCAGTATTTAGTGAATCACATGTCTACCCAGAAATGAGCTCTCAGACAGCTGTTTGTTTGTAAGAGTGCAATCAATGGATTTTCATCGGTGGGAAAGGGTGGGTAACAGTACAATATAACTAAGATGTCAGTGATAAGATAAGAATAAAGCACACATTCTTTCTCTCTTTATATATATATATATATACTATGAATGTTCAGACAGATTGACCTGAAGCTAGGGACAAGAAGTCAAAGTCTTACAATCATTGCTTCAATCTTCTGTTGTCTTATGTAAAAACGATGTAAAAGCAGTAGTCACGAGGGTACATTGGCCAGTAAAAACTGCCGATTAACCACTGGGCTACCAAACTGACAATGAAGGGGTTCAAACAAACGAATTAAATATTCACAGACCGTTGAATTACACAGTCCGATCACGTACGTGAAGCAACATGGAGATACACAAAGCACACAGTCGAATGAGGTGCAACTTTTATCCAGGTTATTCATATTTCACCAGATCACAACTGCCTCAGGGAAAAGATGAAATGGTCCGGGAATACAATGAACGAAAGATGAAAATACCGGTGTGGTATCGCAGATGAGCTCTCATGGCGTTCACTACACAACGGTGTCGGCAGCGTACAAGCATGGGTTCGAATCCGACCGAGGCTACCGAACTTATCACAATTTAAACGGAAGAATAAAATCTCCTAAGCAATATAATTTGAGAAATAGATCTACCCTAAAACTACATCTGGTGGTGTTCAATGGATTCCAAAGAAGACCTGGTGGGTTTCATGTGCCTCTGTGAGTTGGATGGGTAAATCAAATACCCGAATTTGTTGGACATTCCTGTGAATCTGACTTAATCGTCTACACAGAGGATCGAATCAGACGAGTTACTTGTCAAGCACACTCCAACATACACTTTCGTCCAACAACGTCCTTCTCATTTACCGTCCCTTAAAGATTTAAGAGCTCCCATGATTTAAATTAACGCAGTGAACAATTATGTGGGAACTAAATCCAATGAATCTTGCAGTCATGCCGTCTATGAGAATCAACGATAGGGTTCAAACAACCATTATCGCAGGTGTCGGAGTTTGTCACAACCTACTGAACGTCCACCGCGATAGCACTATCAACACTGATTTATGATTCAAGTGACCTTCTTTGAAACACATGGATGCCATATTGTCTGCACACGTGTTTAACTAAGTGGACTTTTAACCAACTTTGAGCTCAGAAAAGCGTTTTCCGTCGGTGTATACGTATACGATACCATAGTGAAATCAAGTGGGATTTGGATTCGAATGGCCGCCCGGGAGAAAAAAATGCGCTTAGAGAATACCATGTAAGGAAGACTACTGAACTATTTTTTCTTCTTTTTGAAAATAGGCGAAAAGCGAAAGGGATAACTGAGCTGTATTTAACAATAAAATAGGATGGTACTTATAGTTAGAAAATACGGAAATATTAATTTTCAATGTGATAAAAATGTTATAAACTATATGCCGTTTTCATGGATATAACTTGTCGTATGAGGTACATGGAAAACATGAACTGTGAATGTAAGGAGCACTGGAGAGCTGTTTCAATCTTGCTGTACACACCAACGGTATTGTGAATCCAATAGTCAGAATGAGAATCGAACCCGGGGCTTGACAGGAAGAACACAAGCGTATATTTACCTACTTCACTACTAAACACCTTACCACACTGAATCATTTCCTTCACCACGAATGCCGTGAATCTCATTTCGACACAATCATTGTACATAACTTGTCAGCTCATCATAGCACCAATCTTCCAGGCCGATGTACTGACGGGAATCGTTCCAAATTTGAATACCCGTATGCAGGAAAAATTCATTGTAACATCTAATACAATGTATTTCCTACCGAGCCACAACCCATTGAGGATATTGCTTAAATGGGCGACGTTAGATGCTTGCAATAGGCTTGCAAAGATAGTTTATGCTAAGTTGTGTACGGGTGAAGTGCAGCATTGTGACAAGTTAAACCAGCTTATCGAGCTCCTTTCAGGTCCATGATCAGCCTAAGAGGCTGGGACGAGGTACTTAAGCAGCTCGATGGCTTCGCATTATTGCTCACACACAAATGGTCAAAACAGCTACAAGATTCTATATGCACTTTCTTTACATCCCATTTTATTCGCAACTTCGAACCAATACTTGATAGACATTTTTTCTTAGTAATTTCATGTTTTTTCCGACACTTTAGAAGAAAGCAAACGAGCCCATTCAGTCATTTTATGTCATTCAGTACCCGTTCATACACATTGACCACTCCCGCATCATTCGAACATTTTCGATAAATGACAAATATATGTGACTATATTTTCAACAAGTATTTAAAAAAACACTGTTCTTCTACCGCAAGTCCGAACACCATAAACCTTTCTCCCACCCCCGGGACCGAAACAATTCGAAAAAACATATGTAGCCCGCATAGCCGTTTTGAATTCGTGATTTATTTCGGGAAGTTTACGCCCCAGAAAGGTGATTTGTGAATTTACTGTGTGACAGTAATTCACATTTCGGCCTGAAAATTGACTTGGGTTGGACTATAAAGATGATCGAAACAGTTTGAACTCCTACTGAAACCCCAATTACGTATGTGAGTTACTTTGAATCAACCGGCAGCTTTTTTCGTAGTTTACGAACCCACTGTTCTTTGAGTAATATGGTGACAACTTTTTTGGTATTGTTCATGAGTGTTCTGGTCATAACAGACAAGTACTCTCAAGCCTTATAGCCACTAGCATCGTTGATCCATAAGGCGCAATCTATTTTGGTACTTGGCAGCTTTAATGAATTAGCTTGTTTCCCGCCACGACTACGTCAAGCAGCGGAAGTTAGTTCAAGCAAAATGTATTAGATATATGTGATAATTACTGTCAAACAATTCACATTTGAATTCTCAATGCCAATCATTGATTCACCGCATTCGACAAACTTCCATGCATTCACTCATCATCCGTTATTCTCTCCACATGACACAGAGTCCGGTCGGAGTTTAGGCATTTACAGTCATGCTAAACTACTGGAGTTCATTCCTATGGATCCGCGGCCGAAGTAGGAGATGCTTCATCCATATCATGAGCCACATTGGCAAAATTAAGCTTCTGATTAGGCCCAATAACGTTTTTGGGGAAATCTCGAAAAATTGTCAAGATGTCTCAAAAACATAGAACATCTGTGACCGTGTTGGAAAAGTGATGCGTGCAGTATAAGAGATTCGAGTTTGCTACTGAAAGGAAATAAATGTTCTTTATATTTCATTAATTGCGATTATGTTTTGCCTTCTTATAAATGATATCTATGTTTATTTTCCCAGTCATTCAACTCTCGCACTAATGACTATTTCCAGTATTCAGTATAGATCAAAATTCGCAAGAGTCTTCTATTTCACTTGTTCACCGAACTTGACAATTTGTTTGCAAACGTTTCATTACCAGCCGAGGTGACATCATCAGTTTTTGTGAAGTGGCAGTCTTCCGCGTATATCCGTTCGTTCTTCTCCACCGACCATTTTTGTCCTTTGTTCTCAATGTATTCGACTTGGTTCGCTGGTAAACTGGTGCATGGGAGTGAGGTTGGTAAGGGAGAATCGCGAACAAGAACGACCCTGCTGTACATCAAGGATGTTTCGGAAATGACGGCAAGACTGCTCAGTTCATATGGGACCCAATTCGCCCACAAACCGATTGCCTGTCTTAGGGGACTTCTGTCAAAACCCAAGGAGAGAACAATGGAGAAACACAGGAGAGGTGTTATCCACAAAATAAACTGCAAGAACTGCTGAAAACACTATATCGGACAAACTCGGAGAAAACTATCAACAAGGATACGTGAACACCAATCGACAGTCAGAAGACATGAACCACTATCGTTGATTTCCCTCTACGAAGATCAAGAAGGACATCAGTGAAAATTATCGACCAAGCCCGTTTAAAACACCCCAGAGAATTTCTCGAAGTTTGGCACTACACAACCAACTCAATCCACAGGCACATCGAAATGGATCACCTGTCACGCCAATGCAACTCAAGGATCAAATGACGCAACAAAAATGGTCACGCAGTGACCTGAGAACGGGCCGAAACCGCAATCAGGATGGATGGACAACCACCTCCCCTGCCAACCTCACTCCTATGCACCAGTTTAACGACGAACCGAGTCGAACACATTGAGAACAAGGGACGAAAATGGTCAGTGAAGAAGAACACATAGACGAACGGATATACGCAGAAGACTGCCACTTCACAAACATGTCACCTCAGATGGTAATGAAACGTTTGCATACAAATTGCCAAGCTCGGCGAACAGGCGAAATAGAATTCAGTTCACCCGAGCTACGAGAACCAATTTTTAATACTTTGTCTTAAGAGTCTTTTCATTGATTGAGAGGGGAGGTGGTGTTTTCTTCCTGGTTGCGACACGCACTTTTACATTACATGGTATCTAATAATCGACGCAAAATGCGGATCGAATCGCTTCCGACCTTCTTTGTTAGGACCAAAAGGCTATTCTCATTCATGAATCAAGTGGCCTCCAAGTCTGACCCTGTAGCCTCGAGCTTTTGCACTTAATTTCCCCTTTTGTCTGGGGTCCACAAGCTCGGGTATACAGGAGCAGGATAAGAGGATGAACGGCAGCTTTGCGGTCGGTGATCTGTATGAAGACTGTGTACCACTGAGATTCTGAACAAGTCATCGACACAGAAATTTCGTTTTTGAATGCAAGATACCAAGTAATGTGCAAAAGAGCATTTAAGGGTGTCATCACAGAAATGATGTTCATTAACGTCTGATAAACGACTTCAGTTACAATAAGATTATCTTGATAATGAATCAAGAAAATTGCGAATTAAAAAACTAGTCATTACTGAAAAATATTTGCTGGAAAAATTCAATAAATTACGTAGGTCAATGCTTACATCAACGTATCCCTAGAAAATCCATGTCACACAAATACAGTGGATAATTGATTCAACTACAAAATAACTAATCAATCGTCTCCCTTTTATTAACCGTAAAGCTTGTCGATTTCCATTTTTAGGGATTACATTTTGAACTTGGGACCAAAATAATAGAAATAAGTTGTGATATTATTCAATGGTAGTCGAGACATCCGTTTGCTTGTAACAAAACACCTTGAATACCAAGTTCACTGAAGTGACAGCGAGCTCGACAGAAAGTAATTGTGAAGGTTGGAACCTAATTGTTCCCCAGTTTGAATGTTAATTGTGTTTAGAGACAAGCACTTCGGGTATCCGTTTTGTTGAAAGACCTGACGCAGATATTCTAATTTGTTCTGAGCTGTATCAATCGAGCAGATTTTCTGCGTTCTGTTGAGGACACACTGAATCGAGTTTTATTTTCTTTCGAGTAACACAAAACGTTCGAATAGAATGTACTATTCTGATCACAGGCTTTCTCTATACCCGGAGCGTTGGATAGACCCAATTTTGCGGCATTTGTGGCAAACATCAGGAAATGCAATGTGATTTTTAATTTCCTCCTCTAGAGTAAACTTTATGTTTGGATACGCACAAAAGAATTCGAAGTAAATTGGGATGTATCAGTCAATGAAACCAAATTACTATTCGCTACATTATGTTCGACTGAAGATGTTTGTTCGTGGTCTGATGGGACGAGTTTCACATTAGTGAAACCATTTGTCACAATAGCAAATCGCAACTGCCAATTTCGGTATACAAAAAAGGTAAGATATTCCAGAATTCGCACTCCGTTATTAGCTTGATCAGTCTCGAGAAATACATATGGTTTACCCCCAGTTAGATTGTTTTACCTTTTCAGGGGAGAGAGGATAATTTAAAAAAACAAACGAGTATTTCATCTGGTATCCGATAGAGCGCAAAACCAATTTCATACACCAGAATACATTAAATGTTTGTGTCAACTGATCAAGCCAAAAGGTATCAAGATGGTTATTTGATCTTTCTAGGGGTGTGCGGATCACCAATCTGATATTATATTTGTGTTCAGCTCGATTGGTAGTTTTACGAAAACGATTATCAGTGCACCCGTGCTATCACGGCACTGCTTAAAGGGATAAACACTTATCCTAGGCTTTTTCGCAGAGGCATAACGTCAGTCACAGTATTTTATTTGGAATCAGAAAACTTGAAACATTGAGTTCCCTTAATCTATTTCATCAAAACAGAAAGAAGACAAATGTCGCGAGATGTTAACATTTCGTTTAATCTTCTCAGTCGCTGACTTAAAACAAACAGGCATATATATAGCACATGGGATTAATCAATTTTGGTGAACAAACGTGTACAAGCATACAAAGATTACTAAATTTAGGAGTAGAAGGTGAACTCTAGGGTAGGTGGATTGCTTGTATCAAAAACTTCTGTGCGCACAGGGTCGGGTGATGTAATCGAATAAGCAGAGCTTTATTAATCGCCAAAAGTTTAGCATTCCGATTACGTAATAGCGGTTTGAAAGACGAATTAGGGTCAACTGTGTATCTTGTTGCCATGAAATGTTTTGCAACAGATGATCCTAGATTTCTTGCAATCACTTGGTCGACGTTGGTGTCGGTCTATTGTGAACTTTAGTGCCTGATCAGTCAGACCACATAAAAGATTCGTGTCCAAGTAGATATCACTGCATCTCCACTGACAAAATACTACAGAAAATAAACAGTTTAAGTTATCGGAAAGTGCGCTATTTACACCTATATACGACAGGACTTAATTTTCACACTTTTCACGCTGCCATGGCAGTCGGTGTGATTGATATTTGTTTTGGATAAACATATACCACATTTTCATTTTCTAGAATCAACAGCTTCCACAAACCCGGAGAAGATGCAAGTGATATTTGGCATGGACCAAGTTATTTCACACTGCATGATTTCAGGGAACCTCGGTTATAGATACTGTTTGTTTGGTTCCCTAGATGGATGAGCATCTGACCCTGTAAAAGATTTGATCTGACTGACTGCAGCGCACACTATCTTTTTTGATTGACATCCAATTCCGGCGAATTTTCGCTTGCAAGTTGACGGAGCGATTTATCAAAAGAAGAAAATCCAAATTCACTTAGCGAGCGACAATGAGAAAGGGATAATTTACGTTGCATATGTGATTTTAATTGGATTTTATCAACCGGGACTGAACATCATATTGATGTTGCCGTTCTCACCAATGTATGTTTTAGCCGTTACGTTTGGTCATCACCAACAATCGGATATCAAAAACAGCATTGAAAGAGGCACCATCTGAACCGATCACATTTTTTCATCATATCGTATTTCGATCGAGTTGTAATGTCTGCGTGTTCGAAGTTAGGCACTGTGTTACAATTCAGACATGCTCCCAACATGACGAGAGATGCGTTACTGCTCTGGTTTCTAAACTTCTTTTGCGCTTACCCTCCACCAGCTGAATGTAATCCACAAACGCGGTCTATTCGGATGACTTACGTATTCCTCTTGAATTGTCCTTTCATCTTAGTGTATCGCAGCGGAGTTCTGTCAGGGACGTATCGATGGACTGAGAAAATATTTGAACTTTCCTGGGCAAATTTTCAATATTGTTCTCGCGAAATTCGGCATTCAATCCACATTTGGATCGCCACAGGTGACCTTTTATAATACCTCTGGTTCATACTGTCTCAGTACTGTGGCTTAAACTGCGGTTTCTTTTCCTCGAATTTTAATCGGTTATTTAAACCCATGTGAACTTCAGGTGATGTAGTGTCAAAACCGTTAAAAATGAAAATCAATTTGAGGAAAACATTACCGTCGACCATATTACGTGCAACTGATATATTTGATCTGATGCATCGCGTCATTAACGCAATCTCGTCTCTCTTTCAAGTTTATTTTCGAGTCTATTACCACTCTGGATTCATGTTAAAAGGCTGTTGGTAGATAGCTAACATCACATGATAACTTCTTCACTGGCTTTTCTAGACAACTTTGCCTCAGTTCCTCGGCCTGGGACTTGCAACAGACGTTTCAAAGTATGCATATCAGATAACATTCATCCATGTGACTGCTGTTGTCATAGCAGCCGAAAAAAAAATTGCAGAAAGACAGACAGGTAAAATACTATCAAGAAAAAGTTGCTAGAATGTATGGTGAAATGCTTGCACGCTCGACGAACTCATTAGTCGAGATATTCGTTTTCGTACAGCTATCATTTACATAAGCCTACAGGGATGAACTATTTCGATATTTGGCTGTCGTCTGTCTCATGCGGAAAATTTCAGGGGGAACCAGGCACATGTGGGTACAGGCATACAGAATACGAAGACGCACACAATGAGTGTATGCTTACAATATTGATCAAGGTGAACTGTCTGTCGTATGGTATGATTAAATGCAACACTACCCGGTCCTTGTAAATCGCTTAGAACACACATTCTGCCTGACCGTTTAGTGGTGGCTAGAATTGCAAAATGAAGGCACTACACGACAACAGGTGATGAGCATCTAATGCGACCAAGTGATCTGGTGTACGAATTTCGGATCTTTTACGTTACCCTAACTACTTTGCAAAATATACTGGGGACGTCCGTCGTTTGTGATTAGAGTAATCCTCTCACTTTGGTGGGAAAATACCTCCGCCACAGAAAGGCAGTGAGTAGGGGTCTCTAAGCAAAAGCTATTTGAGACGATTGATTGTATGGGAGCATTTCCCAACGTACAAGGGAGGGGTGACCAGGTGCACTATAGACATCCACTCTCGACCATAATGAGGCTTTCGGAGGCGCCTGCTTGAAATAAGAAAACGTCAGAAACCTCGTTATTATTTGAACTCAGGCAAGGACGCCAACGACGAACGCTTGATCAACTGATATTCTACGACCTATTATCAACACCAAGCTTTTTACATTTGATCATTCCTCAATTTACAGACTACTATGGAGACTGCCAATAAGGGTTTAAGCTGTCTTCCAGTCAGCTATTTGGTTTTCCCTAGAATAAACAGTCTACTCTTGATATCTCAACAGATATATAAAGTGGTTCAAGTTGGCACCAGATGAACCCCACTGTGGCCGGGGATGGGCAAATTCCCGACTGGCAAACTACTTCATAAAATAAACGAAATCCTGTAGATGAAACTTATTTTATGTAGACGATGTTCTGGCAAGATAAATTGGAGAAATCAGTTCCCTAAACCTTTGAGTGTAATTGAAAATAAATTGCATTAGAAGGAAAAAAATGAAACACGAAGATAACGAAGATAACCTAGTTCTGTTTTCGCTAACTCCTTGTTAATTATTAAATAAATCAATGTGCACTGTCACTTAAGGTTCGAGATTTATGCATATCTTTTTACCTAAGCACTGAATCAAATGTGCTTATAAGTATATCTAACTTTATATTTTGGATACTGTAGGCATTTATTTATCTTTGGGTCCACAAAAGCCAAACGATATACCAATTTTACTATCAATTCTGATCATCAAGTCTCATTTATAATCTGTGTCGGTGTGCCAGATATGGACAGCATTGTTTGAGGTAAATAGAAAGAAAACCTTGTAATCTCGCAGACTGTTCAATCTCATAACGTTCAATTTTGTGATGAACGAATAAAACGGTTGTCTGGTCACTGAGGGGGAGTAAACGACGAATGTTGCCAATAAAACCAGTGTATTTTGAGCAAACTTATTTCGTGTGTGTGTGATGCTAATGAAAGCATAAACAGTTGTCATCGGGTGAATGCATTCCACTGCCAACGGGACGAATGCTCGTGCAACGTCTGCCTAACCGTAACGCCTTGGTTGAACAAGTTTGAACAAGGTAGATAGTTGAGCAAACTGAGACCTGGCGAAGGGAGATGAAGCCATTGTGCTCAGATCTTCTTTTTGTTCAGGTACTCCGGATTCTAGGCACCTAGCTATGCTCAGTGATCTCCAAATGCATCCTGATCGTAACCACAAGCAGTGAACAAACAAGAACTGAATCGTTTATGACCCTTTCCGCACAACGAATATTCACACCTTTTTTGTGTAATCGGTCGTTGTTTTGAAACCTGGTCAGCGTGTGGCGTTCTTTTGCTATTACAAGATCCAGGATCACAAAGAATATGGGTGGAAAAAAATAGTCATGTTTGTAATAGTGAAACTATCTAGGAATTCTGTTATGGGTCGCCATGATGAAGAACGACAAAAACAAATTTTTGGTTATTTCAAACAAGACTCCCTGGGGGACCGTGAGGTGACCAACGAAAACCAATTTCCAGTTCCTGGTCGTGGTGGTTTGTTGAAACGTTTTTCTTGTGATTCAAAACAATCCTGTTCTTTATGAAAATGCTCCTGATTTTACACGAATACAAGACATTAAAAAACCCGAAAGGTTTCAGTGAATGGTAGCAGAATGTAATGACTAAGCATTATTTCGCATAATACCTATTTATTTGTCTAAACAGTCCCGCAGATCACATTTCAAATAGAACAAGGAGTGGCGAACAAGCTCGTTTTCAGTGATTCGTGGTCATGCAAAATACCTCACAATAAATATTACGCTGTTTATATATAAATCAGTATTCAATCATAAAAACGCAACTTATTTGTTATGAAAAAGTTTGATCGATCGTTAAACAAACTGGCATGCATTTATCACACCTGCACGTAATGTGGCCATGGACGCTACTGACATTATTCCCACATCGTCCAGGGTTGACAGGAATCAATAGTTTCCAGGCCGGAATGTTCGTGCGCGCGTATAGTTGATCCGAAAATGGGACATATAATCCTCATTTGACGTTGGCGCGTGGTACCTCAGATCAGTTTTCACAATTAGATTGATTTGCCACCACCGCCGATAATATCGAACGTAAGCTATGTGACTACGTGGTCTGAAGGCAACTATCGAAACCCATTGTGCCAACAGCAGTTGTAACAGTTGTGAAGCTTTCCCTGGGCAAGAAGAAGTTCACAGCTCACCTGGGCATTACTGCCTGCCCACGTGCACAGACAACTTGATTGTAGAATCGCCGAGAAAGGTGGCGACACATGGAAATAATATTTTCCTAACGTTTTCCATTTTTGCGTTTGTAATTTAGCATATCCGGACATTCCTAAATACAATAAAATTATGTTTAAACGAGTGAACTGGGTGTAATATAGTGAAAAGCCACCGAGAAGAATGATCAATACATTCGTCTTGGGTATGAATGTGGTTTCAAAAAGTGACGCTGAATTTAAGGGTTTACTCGTCACTTTCAAAAACCGAATAGTATATAAACATTTGGAATAAAATTGAATTCCGTATGTTTGTGAACAGACTGTTAAGTCCCTATTTGATTTTCAACCCGATTGTTAGGGTTAATCACCCAAGAAAACCGTTCCCACTGTAAGGAAACAAGAAAACAATGTACACAACTTATCTGATGTAGCACTTTCACATGAACTGTGATGAAAGTGTTCTCCGAATCGGTTGCGTTTTGTAGTACAGAGTTGAAACTGTTTTTGGTGCTTCCTATCCGACTTACATGCAGCGAACGTCAATACGTTAGGGCCTTGATATTTGGTCATTAGGCCTAATCAGATACACCAAACGAATGGGTGATATGGTTACCAAGCTAGGCATAAAACATCACCAGGTAATAGGCCATAATGATATTTTCACTTCCGAGGGACGGATAAATGTGCATATAGAGTGAATTCCAAACTGTTGATGAACAGCATACTTGACTTCTATTGCATGTGTGTTTTTGCCCTATTAGATCAACCAACTGTGGCTGACTTATTCCGTATTTGTCATACTTTCATCTATGAAGGGATCACTTAATAAGTAGTATATCCAAATTGAATGCCCCCCTCCGACTGTGTAGCGTTGGTCCCACTATATGTACACTTGATGCGGTCACTGAATCGTGATATTTAAGTGCTTGTTTAATCAGAAGATGGTTTAGACTTGCGCACACACAAGTCTCGAGGAGAGTCCCGTTGCGCATTATAAACTTTATTATGATTGGCATATTCTGGATGTTCGGTAAACACCGATGACTATCCTGAACATAATGCTTGTTTCTTGTGGTAAGGGCATGCATTGCTGCGATTTGTTTCATTGAAAGCGCGATGCGAATCGATCCTGTTATCTGTTCATGTTGATCTGTTTGAATTAAAGTGAATAAGCTTACTTCCTTTTGGTCGTTGGTTATATATCTTGAATGCTTCCTTCCTTCTCTAACAATACTGCCGGATTCATATAAAATTTGAGCATCCAACTATGAAAGTCATTATAGTGTGTCCCAAAAGATAGAATTATTGTTTGACCAGTTGAAATTCATGCCATATCAATATTGCACTCACCCCATGGTAGAAATTTGCAAGACCGATTAAATTTTCCCAGGTATTTTAGAGACGTAGAATGGTGGTGTAGAACTGATCTGCTTCTGCTATGTTCATTAATCCCGGCTCATGGATCACTCACCAATTAAGAATTCTGGGGCCGCACTGCAGCTGTTAAATCGAACTTGTGAGGTTTTATCAGGAAAGCACATCCGACATATCTGGACGTATTTGAACCCCTATTCACGTAAGCATCAATTGTTATAAGTTTATTCGTCAATGTAGGTTTGGAGAAGGTAGTAACTTTCTGATGGTGTTTTGGGTTTAGGAACCTCCTAAGTCCGGGTTCAAATCCTGCTGGGATTAGTAGATAGTTCAGAAAACTTAAGAAAAGTATCATCAGTTGATCCAGATTTCAACCGGCAGAAATATTGTTGTGTATGTTTTCAACAAAAGATACATTACGAAATCACTATAGCGACCAAAGTCTATTTTCTATAACTTCTTCCGTAGGTAAATACAGTTTCACATGGGGTTCCAAATTATCAAATTAGCGTAATGGTCTGATTTGATGTACGTGATTGGTTGATTGTGAGGCTGTGAGATGTGGTTTGGAGACTGCAGGGATAGAGTCGGTTTGTTGTTGTGTGGTTTTGAAATATTCACAGTTTATGGAATGCGTGAGCTGTTCCACTTCCGATTTGTTTTGCTGTATCAGACCAAAAGTCTGGATAGTCTCGGTCAGCAGTCAGGTTGAGGCCGGGGTAAGCGAACTGCCTGAACGGATCGTTTCTACTTCATCAGATCAATGGTTTCAAATGTACGTTTGACAGTGTTTGGTGCAATAATTCTCCTAACCGGTTCCCATAAATTTAAAAACCGACGAACAGCCTGATGATAAGGCCTTTAGGTCTAATACTGGCCTCAATTGGACATCTGGTTCATGTATACCGCAGAGTCACGGGATAAACGTACCCGTTGCACGTGGCTGATCAAAAGTTGCTTTGGAAATACTGTTGTGACATTACAGCATTTTCAGAAATGCAGTAAGTTGTTGCTTTTATGCTTCCTTCGTCCAATTATTTCACATTCAGCCTTCCTAAATTTTGAGCGAGCGTTTAAAGTCTTTTCGAACTTGTGGACCTAGTCAGATTTAATTGTATGACGTTTGAACCCTTGTCCGAATTGGAACTGGTAGATAATTTTCAGTTCCTGTATGTAAAATTCATAAAATGCAACGGAAGGGTGATAAAAGCGTTTGGTTTACCGTAAACCAATTTCGACTGGGCGGTGCTATCATTTTTTAGTTGTATGCCTCTGGAACTCAAGAGAAACCTAATTTAAACCCTTGCGTCTGAGCATTTTTTATATTTTTAGGGAAACTGTCTATCTCAGGACACACAATTTGTTCCAAAGATTCTGAGAGAACGGCCTGAGACAGCACCATTGACAACGGTCAAAAAACTCTCCATAACACTTCCTTTTAATGTAGATTATAGGTTTATGTTACTATGATGTCGATTGGAAAAGGATATCACGCATATTTTATTTGCTGAAACGATACGCATTCACTTCACAAGCCGATGAATGATCTCCTTAAATCTTAAAGATACATTTCATATCCTCTCCTCATCTATGGTCATTTATCAATTTCATTTCTCATGTTCAGCGAGTTATATAGGAATCGTTGGACAATGGTTGCAAAGAATCAAGGAACACAAACCAGGCTGGTTAATTACGGGTGTGAGGAAAACTATGACAGATGCAGTGGTTCAATATTTTGCAGATACGGGGGATCAAGCAAACGAGAATGCGTTTAATGGGAGCTACAAAGTCCTAGCAAACCCATCCAAAGCTGTTTGTCAACAACACCTTGATACAGTTGAGGCGGTAACCATTCCTAACCTTGGATCTGATCCAGTAAATCAAATCGGAAATGGAACAGCCCATGCATTCCATTAAGTGTGAACATTTCAAAACCACACAAGAACAAAATCTCTACCCTTGCAGTTTGCAAACCATATGTCACAGCCTCACAGCCAACCAATCATATACACCAACTCAGAACATTACACTAATTTGATAAATTGGAACCCTATGTAAAAATGTATTAGCCTAAGGAAGAAGTTATAAAAAGGAGGCTTTGTTCGCTGCAGTGTGTTCCTAATGTTAAGATGGGAATATGCATCAAAACGTTACATTTGCTTCTTTCAAGTTACTCAATGTGGTACATTGAAACCACAAGATGAGGAGCTCTCCAAACAGTCATGTTTCTATCAATTAGTTGTGTTGCACAACTTGAAATGATGGATTCGAGAATGAAGTGAATTCCTCTTGCTCTGTTTGTGATATGAACTAAACGGCAGGGATACCATAGTTTAAAGTGAGCAGAAGACCCGTTTCGAGATGTACAAACCAATGCCGATTAACTCGATTGTCCATTCCCAAGCACGATCGCTTTGCAGCCATTGTGCAGTCGAAACGCACAAACAAATAGGATTGTTATTATGAAGCACTAGCACTCTCATCATTATTCTGCAACTCAAGGACTATCATAGGCAGTCGTTTATTTACATTCAATTATAATTGTTAGACGCGTTCGATTCAGCAGAGCTAATAAAACTTATGGCTTCGTGGAGTCCGTTATGATTGAAGGCTAAAAATACTTTTTAACAACACTTTCTCACACTCGTCTCGAGTTTCCTCGCTTGTTGATCATATGAGCATAGAAAGACGATGCAATTTACATAAGTAATGCATAATCCGATGTACATTCACAAAAATATTTTTTTCTTATATTATATTTGAATAGTAGTTTATAATCACGGTTCAGAAAGATGGTACTGCAAAGCTGAACAAGGATAACACTCCACTTCGTGATGAACGAGAATTGCAACGTGACACTCTTTGTTGCAACTTACAGGGTTCACATTCTCACCGAACATGAAGTACGGATAACAGCGGTCTTGGGATTACTTTCCGAATTGCGGTCAAAACAAGGGGAAAAAGGATGTATTTATATTTATGCAATGTAAATTCTTTGGACAACGCTCATTTAATAAATGATACGATTGAGCAGTGGCTGAAGGTAAAGTTTTCAAGGTCAGTTGAAAGATCAGATATGACAGGTTATGGCAGGTAGTCCCAGAAATGATGCATGGTTCAAAGATTGCCCACTGTTGTGATCTAAGCACAGATGGTAAGTGAACTGGAGTTTACGTTGAATTCATTCTACGATCATGACACGATCATGTTTACTAAGGAAAATAACGAGGGTGATTTGTAAGGCGAAATAGGTGAAGTAAATTAGTGATAGCAAAAGGGTAGAGAATGGAAAAGATTTTCTTGACTTCTTCCATACAGAAATGAACGAGTGACGCAA
>UZAN01040243.1:33590-48122 GCA_900618425.1 Echinostoma caproni
CTACAACGATGTGACCCACAAATGTCGTTCAAGCCATTGTTACGTAACTTGAGCCCAAGGATTTTGGTGTATAGCGAGGCGATGCCAATCAAGTTACGTAACCCAATATTATGTGCACAAAAGTTTCTTACTCATTCAGTTAGGCTGCCATGGACCTGACTTTCCATCCCATCCTCTACCGCGCTTCCCTGACTAATGTCCGTTTTACCACTGTCGTTATCAAAACTTGCTTGTATAAATACCAGATTGCTTTACGTTGTAGCGACTAAAGAGATTAAAATAAATGTTAACATCTAGCAGTATTTGTCTTCTTTCGGTTCTAACGAATTGGATAAAAGGGACCCAATGTTTCAAGATTTATGGTTACTTTGATGTGAAGACAGAATACATGGTATGCTGTTGAATTCGAATGCATATGATGGGGTTTAAGAGCACTCATAGGACGCTGACTAATCAATAACTAATGACTTCAAAAACCATCGATAGATTACGCAATCAGAATTTGAAAACCAAAACTTGCTGAAAGGCGCGACCACAATGGATTACAGTTGTTCAATTGTATTTCCTTGGAAAGCCTATTTTTTTATTAATCAGGTTTGCTTCTCTAGTGACTTCATTTGAACAAACATTTATTGTTGAATTTTCGATATGCCTCACATACAGCAGTGCATGTTAAACTCTTCAGTACGGTAGGTGATTGAACAAAGATTTCGGAGTGTGTTGATTTTATTATTAAATAAAACACTACAGATTGCTGGTAATAAAACGTCAAACATGTACGAAGCGCTCTTCATAGGGGTGACAGCTGTGATATATAGGTACAATCAGAAGCACATCCCAAACAAATTCCTATATTCAATTTCATTGCATGTCGTGTTGAAAACTTTAAGGCGAGAAAACTAAAACTGTCAGCTATAAATAATTTATTTTTCAGATAGAATACGATGAATGAATTCACAAGGTACAATAGGGAAATGTCTCACAGAAAATTTCCAAAAATCTTGTTCAGAGAAAAGGGAGTACTGGCGTTGGAAATGAATACTCCTTCACATTTGTCTACAGGTCACCTGCGACTTTCGAAGCAAATGTGTTTTATTTGTCCTAAAACATTTTCAACGATAAAGAAACACACTTGATAAAAGAATCCTTCATTGAATAAATGGAATCTTTTTGGTGCAAAGTGACTTGCGCATTGTATAATCAGGGAAGTTTGTTTCAGTCAACGATGTACACCAAATTCACTTCACCGATTTCATTTCGCAACCCCTGAAAATATTCAGTTTCATTGTCCATTGAGTTTTCCGCTTGATCAAGATGGATGGCAAGCCGGGGATTGTAATGTCAGGGCTACAAGATTCACAACGCTGACAGAAGTACAGTAACAATGGGCCAATTGAACAGCTAAACTCACTATTAATCGCATGTAAACAAAAACGAAATCACTGATTGGAAACTGAAAGTATACAATTTGGTTTAAACGCACACACTGTCTGGGTAGACAACAAAGACCGTAAGCAGGTTGCGTACTAAAGTGGGGTTCTTTAAATAAGTTTGAGATAATGGATGGATTTACTGCCGAGTTGACAACTTCGGACGGCCAAGCAGTGGAATTAGGATGGTTGAAATGAAAAGGCTTTTTTGTAGTAAAACGCAGATAAACAGAAAATGTAAAATACACTATAGTGAAAGTTGATCGACCGAATGTGTTAGTTTTGCTGTTCAATGATTATGCAATAGCGTGAGGAGAAGTCCCTATCCTGTAAAACGGTCAGAGGTCGAAAAATATTTTGGGTGATGTAAATAATGAAGGTAAAAAAAATCAGAAATGAAATATGTTTCCAGAAAATCTAATTCAGAATGATGGAGAAGTGAATAAGGGATAAATTCACAGGTTACAGAAATTGAATGGGACTACAGAACATAAACGGTCTATGTATTATCACTTCCCAATCGACCGCAGGGAATTTTCGTCGAATGATCCAATATGTGTGTGGTCTAGCATGGTTACTGTGGAAAACTAGTCTCTTTCGTATTGTTTATTCGGCCTCCTATCTTCCTCTGATTAGTGTAACCAGTTTGATAGGAATTTTTCACAAGATTCCTTGAAGACAGATCCATCCACACCCTATTGATCTCATCAAACTGAAAGCTTTAGACTCTGATTGTGCAGGATTCATCACGTGCAGACTGAGATCATGATCAACTGTTCAGCACAAATTATCACTGGTTTTAAAACGAATCGTTTTTATTCCCAGATAAATGCAGTTCACAAAAACTGATGCGTTGTGCTAGACGAATACACACACGTCAAACTGTTGTTTACCTTCATTTCGATTGGCCTTTGATTTACTCTAATCACTGTGTCAAATTTTAGTGCAACGTCTCGTACAGTTGTGCACTCCCTCAGGTTCGATCGATGCCCTCGGATGGTTCACATTAACGAGGACCTGAAAATCGTACATCACGGTGTGCGGAATCTCCAGGCAAATGTTTCACAAACCAATATCCAAACTATGCGTTCTGATGAGTTACTAACACCATAAGATTGAATCTATCGATATCTTTGTTGGTAGTGCGGTAGTAAAATATTTATATAATAACCAAATATCACTTGTCCCAGTTCACGTTGTAATTGACTCAGAAAAAGTGAAACCAAAAATTGACTACTGTTTTCATAAAGCAACACGTCGCAAAAATAGCAACTGGTCGTTTTCGAAATTAGATATCGGAAAGAAAACGCGGGTATGAACATCTCATTTTTCCGAAGGATGCTGAGAGGAGACACGCAAATAAACACACTCGAGCGAGCTTGTGCGTGAATCCACACACACACACACGCACACACACACACACACAAACACACATACACACAAAGCTTCGGGTGGTCCGAACCGGAATTCATGCAGGGTAGAACAGAGAGAAAAATTGATCCAAATATTTTTTAGGTAAAATCTGTTCATAATAAGTCGTAAACAAGCCGTACAATTGGTATGGCACAAATTATTTCGAAGGGAAATAGATCAACATGGGAACCGATACACTGGCCAGCTTACAATAATAAAAGTTTGCGTGTACTGTGTATTTACTTGTCCTAAAACAAATGTGTTTACTTCAGTTAATGTTGTTAGGGAATATTAGAATAATTCTTAAATGAGTGAAACAGTGGATCCAGAGCGAAGCTTTCTTCTGCATTTTGTCAAAAGGATATTTGAATAAGAAGAATCACGAATTCAAAACATGTAAAACTGGTTAGTCAATGGGATCCTGATTTCTGTGTGTCAAAACAAAGCGAGACGCGGATCAGAACTCCTTCCCGGGCAGCAATAAATTGATGATCTGCATGTAGTGGAGGAACACATTTTGTACAAGGAAACAATTGTACCACCAACTTGAAGAGTTATTCACGTAAAAGCGCATCAACTGCGTACACAATTTCAAGCAGAAAAAATTCGCCATATTAGGTAATCTAGTTCATCCGGAAATGGGAAAACAATGATTTAAAAATCATTTTCCCGTTCCGATAGTTTTCCAAATATATTTTTTCAACTCCCTATGAATAATGGATGAACCACTCAAAACTATATCAACCTACTTTGAGATGTGAAGATGTTCAACTCAATGGAAAAAGTGATTCGATCGTTCTATCCGGGGGAGTTTTATCACACAAACAATACACCAAAATCGGTCAAGTTTCAATGGATGGGTTACACGTGTGAAGACTAATTTTATCTTCCACACTACTTATTTGTTCCCAATTCATTTAAAAAATCGGAAGAGACGGTTTTCCGGGATATTTGTGATCAAAAATGATAAAATAATTAGTGTATCTATATGGATTCATGTTGCAGCCGGTTGAGAGGTAATTACAGATGATCTATTTCAATGATGAAATAGACGTGAATGGCTTGGTCATACATCTTCCTTTCCGTTAGATTACAATGCTTATAAGTCCTATAAAAAGTTAGACGCATCACAAAATTGTTCGAATCTTGGAATAATTTGTCAAATACGCAGTTCTACCCTCAACTGATTGGAGACAAAGTCAAACTCACAGATTTTTGGTCATTTCCAAACCGACTTTTAGCCTTTCTTCAAAATATCCTCTCATCTGTGGATACTTTCTAGTGAACTCAAGTTTGTCTGCTTCTCATGAAAAACGTACGATGTAGAGAGAAAGATTAATCAAATGACACGAAAGATAATTTTGATGTTGAGTATTTTCATTCTTACTAAACATTCAGAGTTTCCGAAAACTTAAGTGAATTTGGAAAGCTTAAAATAATAGTTTTCCGTAATACACAATGTGGGCGAACTTATATTTTCGGTGAATTTCATTTCAATTATTTACAATCACATTTATATCGAACATCTTCATTGGGGGTAAACAGATGGGTGTTGGAGTCATCGTTGTGATAGTGAGCTTAATGAAACTCAAATTGGTGCATTGTTTGGCTTACGTAACCGAAAGTCGCTATGTTGCGCAATGGTCATGTGAACAAGCGATCCTCTCCTCTCTTGACCGGAGGAGTTTGAGAACTTGGACTAATTTTTGTTGTGCACACATTTCCACTTGTAGGAATCTAGATTTTGTATTGAAAAACAAAGAGATTATTCAGATTTCACTCCTGAATTAAAAAGTATGAAACGGTATCTGCTTCAATTCTCACAGACGTTAATTGCCGCCTCGAAGACGAGCATCAAATGTGATGTAAAGTACGCACCCTTGTTTTCGTTTTAACAAAAGATTTCATGAGCTTCAAAATATTGAAACATTTTATATAACGTGGTTATTTGAATTCGCCCGATACTGTTGCTGTGCGTACGTGCTTCATTTGTAATTTTTCACTACTGGCAAATAGAGAGTGCGTCCGGTCTGAATTCCGTACACAAAATCATAACCTGGACACAATGCGTTATCCTTTCGGGTGGCATGTTTTCATGGTTCCGGAATAGTTTTACCGATTTCGCTTGTCAATGGAGCAAATGTCCCGTAATTCAGTTCTTCCGCGGGCTTTTTTGAATATTTTGTCCTGAATCAGATGATTGCTTTTGGACAGAACAGCCATTTGATTTTCTCTGAAGGTAGCTTATAATTGATCTTAAGCGTCATCTTGGCAACCTACAGTAAAAGGCATTAATTTTAAACAGCAAATATACTGGCTACGTTTTTGGTTAATCCGATTGAAATAGAAGTAATTGCCGATGAACATACAACAAACGGCACGATTGAAACGTTAGAGACACGTCAAAACAAGACATTAAGTTGAAGCAATGTGCTTGGCTTTGTTCTTACGTAATGGGGTGATTTCCCGAATCCTCTCTCTCTTTCACACACATCAAATAACCAAAATCTGTTTAGTATAGAATCGCATAAAATGAACTCAGATACACATCACTGTCGTTGACTCACGAGATGTGCTTTAACTTATCTATATTGTCATTTCATCTTTTCCTCAATGGCTATCAAATTTGGGCCTACGTTTTTGCTAAGCTATTTGTAATGCATTGCTTTACATACGAGATATTCATTTTAAATTAAAATTATCACATTTGTAGCGCCAAACTTCCCTTACTAATGTTTGATCATCATACTTGTGGTGCACTTCTGTTACTCCTTCTTGTCATGATAATTCATACTAAACCCATCTGGTTGTGTCTTCTTATTTACTTTCAATGGCAAAATTTTTGTCAATTTGAGGACTTATTAGACTGATCCACATTTTGAGTTGAAATTTTTTTCAACTATATCACTGTATCAAACCTGGTTTTCTAACGTAATCTGAAGACAAGCAGGTATATTGTAGTTCATTTTGACTTGCTCCCAAAAAGCACGTTTAATCATGCTTATGTCGTTCTTCTATAGCTTCAGTATGGTGGAAAGCATGCGCGGACACTATGAATTTCTGGAAAAAATATATTTATCCAGCAATCTCATTGTCACTGGCGACTGAAAATTTTTGGAGCAGCTCTTCACCACTAGTCGGGAATCCTCAGAAGCACCTTATTAAGAACTTACTTATCTTGGATTTAAATCGGTGTATCCAGCCACAAGGACGAATTATTGCTATATCGTATATTGTTTTGAGATGTTGGCAGTTTATTAGGGTCATATCACGTACGTCAAAAGGTTGGGGTATCGGAAAGGTAACTCCTCACATGATGGTCGAAACGGAATTTGATCAGTGGAAAGGCACAGCTGACAACGTCCTGAAAAGAGAACATGGCTTTTCAGATCCTGCAGGTTTGCGCTGCGGCAGTACACAGTGCTTGTGAATATGTAAATTGCTTTCATTTTAGGGTCTATGCCATGTGTGATGTGCTAGAAGCCGCTGTCATCTCGAAACACCAAAGGAATTTTCATCAAGATAGGTACCACAGGAAGGAGAAACTTCTGTTATAACAGAATCAAGTTGAGTAAAGGAAATAAATGACTAACTCGCTTATCGGTGGTTGTTAAAGCTGTTTAACTTGCCATACTTAATCAGAAATGGCCTAGACAAGAACCCTTCCTCGATCAACCAAACTGCTTTTGTGGTATCATTAATATACTACTCATTCAGCTTTCAGCATCCTGTACGAAATACTTCTTGGGGTCGAAGATTTTTGTTTCAGGTCACCATTCATCCTGATTTGCATTGTTCACTCCCGCAATTTGTCGTGGTTAGTTTTTCACGAAATCAACTGATTTTCTCTTCAGATGATAATCCAAATAGGTGTTTTAAAGGTTCAGCAAATTATGTTACATTTTTTTACGATTAAGGGAATGAATTGCATGCCAAAAATAAACAGGTGCTGCATCGATTTTCATGAAAATAACCTGTATTGTTTGAACAGTCTGACATAAGAACACGTGATGAAAACACAAAGTAAAGAAGCAGGCTCGTTTTCAAAGTTTCAAAATGAGGCTAATACATCACAATATGTATGATTAATCTCGTAATGGGTTTTACTAAGGAAAAGATAAAGTGAGTTGAATTTTCGAAAATTTCGGTCACAATAGTTGCCCACTTGAAATTTGAGTTTTCTTACAATTCAAGTAAATTTTTTCTGGTGTTTCAGGACAACTGACATGTCGGCGGCCAGACCATGAACGCTTGAACGCTCGCACAAAGTGCTTCCGAAGGTTGTGACGGGGGGTGCTGACTGCTTCTGAAGCGATCACATGGTCCTCTTATCTCTTCGAACTTAGTTTGAAACACTTTGGCCACATTTTTGGTTTGAATGGTATCAGCAAGGAGCGAAATGATCATATTCGAGATTGGTTGTTACTCTATGTTCTCAATATATGCTATTTCCAGGAGGTATATTAAACAACATAAGTACGCCGGGGATTGGCAGTTTGAAGCAATAGTGGAGATAGTAAACCTCACACTACCGACGAATCGGTACCAAGCGATTCACAAACCATGGTGAATATGATGAGTTGTTTTGTCCATTCACTGACCTTGATTTGTGTGCATGTGACTCAAACCATTCCAGATATCCGGTGCTTCATTCGTCTGACGCATTGATCAGTCACGTTTCTCAATCACCATAACACTTCTGGGGCGTTAACAAAACTGATCGACAGTTATAAGTCCAAAGGTAATTCAAAACACGTGTACCGCATTCCACACGATCACGTAATATAACTGGAAACTAGTACACTGTGTACATTAGTTTAATGCTGCATGTGCTATGCAGAAAAATTAAAGCCTATTAAAGTTTCACACCACACACCCTGTTATCTGACATTGGAAGAAGTCAATTTTGTTAATCGAAGTGTTAGGATAAATCTCCGTGAGTTGAATACACTTGTGCTGCTGTGAAAAGGGTTCTGGTGAAAATCTTCTCCTTATACCGTTAAATGACTGACATCCGAAAGATCGGTAAAGTAGAATATCGATACAAGAACCGTTCGGTTACTTAAACTTAAAACAAAAAGAATTCTTATAGTCTAAAAGTTAACAAAACAGCATTTCTAACGGGAGAAACTGATTTGCAGGGTGGGGTGAATCACATTCTTTTTGTGGCAAAACAACTGACTTAATAAACCGATTGTGTATGTTCTTGGTCATCGGGGGGTGAGGGGTGGGGGGTGGGGATAACAATGTAAGGCGCACTTCTAATGAGTTGCATCATGAACAGAACAACTGCCCATTGCTCTATGCCGACCACTTCACACAAACCAATGGCCAATCATGTGAGATAAACGAATTGAATCGCATCCACAAGAGCACGCGACATTACACCTACCGATATTCCTACCTACCCACTACCCACCAATCTTCTAATTCTCGAAAAAGATTCGAATTGCCCTCCTCTTCCTACAGACCAAATTTTTTCAAGAATTATTGTTGTTGAAGGCGGATTTTATCAGCTGATTATCATCAACTGCTGTCTGGTTTCAATAGGTGTACCGTTAGTTAAGGTCACTTGAAGTGTACATTCAAACAATAATCAATGTACAATATTGAACGGAAAGTGAAAAAATGCATTTAACCGATCGGAATGTAGAAAGATGCCTGATCCTGCTTTACGGCTGCTATTGCCTCCACGTGAACATGCCAACAATAAGTTAGTGTGTTACACAACATTCACCGTTTGATTCTAGGGTAAAAAGTCCATTTTTAAATTGTAATTTTTCAAAATCAAATCAATGATAAACAACCCAATGGTAGTACTTGTAAAACGTTGGCTAATCGGCTTTTGTGATTGGATGAAATTCAGAAATAATTAGATGATTCTCTTCAAGATTGTCTACTCTAATCTCAAAACTGCCGTGTACTGTACTTCCCTCTGTGTTTCCCAGTACATGACCTGTTATTGATTACAGCTTTTCGTCCCAAAATGCCTAGTGCCAAGATGAACTGAGCATGATGCTCTCAAATATCCTCTGTGTTATGTGGTGTAAATGAAAAATGAAAAGCGGTCCAATCAGCTGCCCCGTGGCCGAGTGGGTAGCATGCTCGAGTCCGGCCTGTATGATCCCGGGTTCAATCACCAGATGGATCGACGAAATACCATTGCCGGTGAAACCCAACCACCTTTTCAGTTCACACTTCATTTACTCTATACGCGATGAACTTCCCTTGTGAAACCGTGTATATCTTCAATAACCGTCGATTACTATAAACCTGGGGAGAATATAATGGTGCGATTATCCTGAATGTGAGTGATTATCGGTTAAAACAGGGCAGCTTAAATTATTTATGATATCTCCCAGAAACCTAACTAAGTCAGTAATTCAGCTTAATGTGATCGATGTGAGAATTTGAAGGCCATGTAACTCGGGTTGAAAATTTAAAAGTTCAGATGGTGGTTTAGTTTGTATGAACTCAGACATTCACCCACTGCATTCCCGCTGCACGTTCGAAATGCAAAACGATTGATTGAACCACACCCGATGGTGTGTGTGTGTGTGCTCAGAGTGTCACATCGGCTCCGTTTCTCTTTTTAAATTTATGGAGGAGGAATTATTTGCCGACTGTTGTCTACTCATACTGANCATACTGATTCACTATTGTGTTACGCTGCTTCAAGCAAACATCCCTTTTCTGCGCTCAAAAACGCGCTCAACTACTGGTTAGATAGACTACAGACGATGTTTTACGGTCTACTGCATGTGGGATCTGTTTGATACAGTCTGATACATAAGCACCACCACCACCACCAACAATAATATCTGAGTAACATTCCACTCAGACCTGGTACTAACGATAACAACAAAACAATCCGAAATTCCGAAATTCGTGCACAGACAATAATAGCCTGAACCTAACTGATTCAGTTCGGGAACACAAACAAAAACAATGCATTGCGATGACTCATTCGTAAGGTCTGCAAATGGTAGTCCAATGTTTTAAATCTGTGTTCTTATCTAGTTGACCAAAATAGACCTTCATTGTGCATTGTATTATTTGTTACCTTCAATAACCTCCAATTTCATAAGGTGCTCATTTTAATGCCAGGAGGAGGGAATAGTGTGGTTCCTGGAAATTATCGTTTTGTGAAAAAGACCTTCTCATGGAATCAAAATTAACAACAGTGCGATGCATTTGTGTCCCATCCGGACTCGAACCTGGATTACTGAGGGGTTTTGAAGCCTTCTGCACTTTTGATTCATAGTTGAAAACCTCCACCGTCATAGCTCGAAAATAGAAACGTACGAGCTGTCTTTCCAAACCGCACCAAACGGTAATCATTTAGTTTTATCATTTCACAATGCTCGTTGATCCCAGATCAAGTATACAACAAAAACAAGCCCTGATTAAAGTTTACTCCTTTGTGCTCTTTGAAGTGAATTCTAACTGACCATCCTGCGGTTCAGTCGACATTCAGTTACAATGATGAACAATTAGCAATTTTTGAACCTTTGGGTTTGCGGATCGGGTTGTTTTGTCCCATCTTGTCGCACAACGAAAGGGCCTACAAATCTCGCCCTGCATCAATTGTAAAGCATTATTCTGATTTAATCAGGTCTGAGATAACGTATCTAAATGCAGTCTTCAACACCCAAATTCTGCGAACAAAGAGCACCAGGCTTTTATAGGAAGGTATTTGCAATCTCTGGGGGGGGGATAGAAAACACTAGAAAACCCCAGTGAACCTCAGCAGCCGTAACACCGCTTTCATCCACCCGTCAAATGAGAGCCAGATTCCCTCATTCCCATGCAATGACTCCAGTCTGGTGCCTTTTTCTAATGATGAGATCTTGAAGCTTCTTCGATCCTCCAAAACATCCCCAGCTGCAGGCCCTGACGGCCTTCTTCCGGCTCTTCTGAAATTCGGAGAAGCTTCCCTGACCAATATGATTACATCCGTCGTGAATGAATCCCTATCTTTCCGGTCGAATCCTGATTCTGGCGATCAAGTTACCATCGTTCCAGTCCCAAATCCTCATCCTCAACTGTTCTGGTGAAACGGTTACGTCCTACTGCGTTGATCTCAGCTGCTCTAAAGTCGACTGAAAAGGTCAACCGCAGTCACTTGAAGTCAGTTATTACAGTCTCTTACAACCCCTTTCAGTTTGCATATAAAGCCAACAGATCTACACTGGACGCTGTTTCCACTCTAATCCATTTTATCAGTAAGTCCCTGAACCATTTGGCCAAGTTTGTCCGTTGTTTTTTTCCTGACGATTCGTTCACGTTTGATTCTGTTTCTCGATCATCCCTTCTCTTGAAACTTGAACCTTTTGGCACTCCTAGACAGCTACTTTCATGGTTTTCTGATTATTTCACTGAGAGGGTTCAGTGCATCAAACTAGGAATGAACGGGTTAAAACCTCTAGTTAATTATTCTGGTGTTCTTCAAGGTGCTGTTCTATCTCCATATCTTTTTCTGTTTTTATTAGTGATCTTTCTGACCCACCCTCAAAAATATGCTGATGACGTCGTTCCATGTCAGACAATTTCATCTACTTCGAAATTGGATTCTTTCACTGAAAACCTATCCCATATTCAACAGTTTTCCAAACAATCTGGTCTCAGTCGTAGAGTGTATCTTCAGTGTTTCCCGCTCCCCATTTCCAACAGTATCTGCTACTCTTAATTGTAAATCTGTCTCCAGAATGACCTCAGTAAGGAACCTGGGTGTCACCATTCACAGTAATCTTCATTGGTTCACACATATTTACAGTTGTAAGGGAAAACTGCGACGCCTGTCTTTTCAGTTACGCAAACTCAGGCAACTCCGAATCCCACAGTCAGTTCTGTCCTCTTTGTTCACCAATGCGTCTAACCAATTCCACTCTATTGCTCCCCTGTAGTGTTTACCGGCCTTTTAAAACAAGACTTCAAAACAATTGGTTTGATGATAATCAGTCGTGTCTCACTAATCTCGATTGATTCATTATTCACAGAACTCAGTGATGGTCACATCAACTCTTGTGTTAAACTTGCCAATAAGATTTCAGAAGACCCTCTTCATCCACTGCATCCCGATCTATCATTTTGTCTTTCCGATCCGTCCACAGGCTCCTCATTTCGGCATCTACCTACTCACATTGACATTCATAAAAATTCCCCTGTACCCTACCTGGCCCGACTCCAAACCACAAGGGAACAAGCCGCGGGTGACCTACGTCAGAAGTTTTGTACATGAACCAAACATCAGCGACGTGTTTTACTTTGCATGTTATACGAAACCGTATATTTCATTCCGTGTGACGAGCCGGGTTCATTTTTAACTGAAATGTAAGCATGTAAGCTTACGCACGTTATAAAAAGGCAAATACAAATACAGTCCCCGCCGCTTGTTGTACTTGATTCCATTTCGCCTTTTCGTCGGGCTTGCAAACGTTTCATCACCGGCCGAAGTGACATCATCAGTGCTTGTGGGAATGCAGCTTCATGAATCTATGTAAATATTGGGAACATGGTAGCACAAAGTGGACTCCCTACCAGCTTTTTCTTTAGAGGATGAGACTAACCCTTTGACAACTAAGTGCAGCCTGTTGGACAACTGGTAGACAACGATGGCGTTATTTAGTGGTGGATCGAATTTGTGCACGTTCTAGTGTATTCCCTACAGACATTGATAGCTTTCTGATGCAACGAAATCACTTGCTAGATGATAACCGTCCACGTCCTCGGACGTGTTCACAAGCACTCTCTTCAAGGACTATTCACTGAAACAACGCCACCCTAAGTTGCCGCTCGCTGTTTAAACCTGGAGACATAAGTGGAAGCGAACATCTTCGATGACTGTAGGTTTTGAACTTTTATGGTCAATCACGCATTTACCAATCCATTATCTGTTTCCTCTACCTAACGCGTTACAAATTCCGTCACACTCCCATGCCTCATTCACGTAAAAAGAGGACATTTTTACCTTTTTCCAATGTATAGTTCACATCCCTAACAACAAACCGAGGACAGCTAAATAGTCTTGATTTAGCTTTGGTCCATGAACGAGATCTTGTAGTTCACGGACAGATTAATTCTTTTTCAGTTTCGTCTCTATGGTATCATATTCACCCCAACAAACGAATGCACAAACTGCTATCTTTAGAACACATGATAAGTCACGCTTGCCGTGGATACTGAAATACTACACTGAAATCTGGAAGACTGGTAAACGAACACAAGAACCCACGTTTCTCAACTGCATGGTGTCTGTGCGCTCTCACGAACTAATCAGAAAAGAACGATCCGCTCATCATGCATTTATATTTGCTTGTGTTACGTCACATAGCTCAGTTAACCTTGGGTTTAAGGCTCAGTTTTATGTATGTATGAGTGTGTAACGCTCGGTAACCACGCCAGTAATATTTTATCGTGAGTGCTTGTATCTCGCTGTATCATTGTGTTTTATGGCATTTTGTTTGTTTTCCCTTCAGTTTAAACTACAACCCTGACCCACGGAAGATCTGTCTTCCAGTGTTTCCTCGACAACCCGTGTCTCGCCTCCCTCCTGTCCCTTCCCGCCGTCGTTCGTCGCCCGCGAGGCCTCGTATCGTCTCCCGCTGCGAGAGTACGAGCCGAGGGACATCCTATCGCGCATATCCGTCCACTCTACTGCGCTGCGAGAGGCCGGAGTACGTTCGCATTACAAGTGCATTCACTTTCTGACTTTTGTTTGGTTAGTAAAACATAGTGGAATGTGAACCTGTATGCATAGAGATGTTGGAGTGATTATTTCCTTGAAGCACTGGGCCCATAGGGTCTGATCAACTGCTTGCTGGCGAATTAAACTGCTCGCGTTGTGTTTAGATTGCATCCGGACGAATTTAATAACTTTCAACTGGGTCACATGATATTTTTTAGATAATACACGCGGAATAAGCAAAAATGAATTAAAAAGCAGAAATTAGTTGAACAGCCTTTTTCACCTGTTTGACCATCAGTAACAGTTCGAGCCCCGAGGACCACATACTGAGAACGCAATTAATTATGCATCGGGACTACTCGTGACCGACTTGTAAGACCTGGACACTAGAGTAAACAGAAGCCGATACATACTGGATTATGAATATAGACCGGGCTTTGACGTGTATAAACAAAGAACAACGATTTAATCAGCTATTTGATCTTGAAGCGGATGATGCGCTAACGCTTTCTATGTAAAGTGCCTGTTTTGATACCTCAGAGGGTGAAAACTTCACACAGAGGATGAAAACTATAAAGTTTAACTTGCTGTTTAGTGTCTCCCAGCTTCCTTTTCCACGTCAACTTTCCTTTACGCTCCGCAATCAAGTTAATTCCTTCCACACACTCTTCTTCCGGTCAAATGCTTTTCTGCTCCATACAACTGCAAACGAATCCCTTCTATTGCTAGTGGCTCTATCAGACTAAGTTATTACCCCTTAATGTGCTTTTTCTGGTATATTAAAATGATAAAATGCTAACTGGACTGCCAGAGCACATCAGAGATTTCCATTATTTGATGCCCGATATGTGATGCAGTTAAGAAATCACAAAGTTGAAAGGAAGTGATATATGTTCTCCATTACCCGTAGACGTGAATTTTCTGGATATTTTAAATCTACTGGAAATTGAAATCCCCGTACTTTAGGAAGAATTTAATAAAACTATTATTCACATGCACTGA
>UZAN01040243.1:57990-75883 GCA_900618425.1 Echinostoma caproni
TCCAACACAGCACTTGTAATCGTTTTCCTTATTCCCGTACCCAGTAACGCCGGTTTGTGCTCCTTGATTCTTTGGGACTATTGCCTGATCGTTCTTCCTACATAACTTGCCGAACATGAACAAAGAAAGTGGTAAATGATCATAGATGAGGAGAGGATAGGCAATATATCTTTAAGCTTTACGGAAACCAGCTTGTGAATTGAGTACGTAGGGCTGCAGCAGGGAAAGTGTAAGCGATAGCCTTTACTAATCGGCGTCTCAGTAACTCAGACTTGTAATCTCCTTGTACTTCTCTGTTCTGTTCATTTTCGCTTCGCTTCAAACAGCGCATTCGGTTCAATCTGATCCGGTGTGCTTTCTCGTTAGTATGGATTATTCTTTCAACAGTACACTCAGATAGCGTGCAGTGGAAACCCCAAATGTGTTGTCTATGTATTTTTGACGCGAGATAACATCGCAGGGGCTAACGGGCTATGTTGTTGCCTCGCTACCAGTAAATATCTCAATCCTGTCGCTTTGGGGATGTGAAGCGATCCCACAAACACATTCACACACACAATCGAATCGTGATGATGTAACCGCTTGTTCTGCCTCGAAGCCCCCAGCATGCCGTTCGCAGTTGGCTATTCTTCTTCGATTGATTTCACAGTTTGATTTCAGGTGAACAATAAGTAAAAGTAACTTAATAAACGGAGAAGCCCAAGCAAAAGCTATCCATCAGTATAGTTAGTACTTTCGAATCTGATTTCGTTCAACATCTATTCCTGAAATTCAGCCTTTATTTCTTGTCATTGTGAAATTATTATTTGCCTTATTTGCCTTTTATCTTACAATTAGGCTCACCGAACCTACAAATTCATTGCAACCTATTCTTTATGGTTGTTTCTTTTCAACTTAAATCCTATTCTCCATGATTTTTTTTTCTATTTGCCGCTTCGAGGTATACTTGGAGTAAGTGACTAGCCACTGGATGGTGCATTTAGTCCGGCCACATGTCACTTCACTTTGTTGAAATTGGAATATTAACGGGTATACAGCTATTAAGGCCTTTAGTGATTATATCAATTGAAAAAAGTAATTCGGACTTGGCTTAGGCATTTATTACTGCGCAAGTATACCTGAGGAAACTCCTTTCGTATCGTCAGTAACTCCATAATCTACTTATTAAAGTGAGTGAATACACCCTGAACCTCCCAGTCGGTGCGATCACTTTGAGGCAAATTGTGATGGATTGTATTTCACTGCGAAAAAATTATTTGTTCCCGAAATTGTAAATGTACGAACGCTGTACTGGAACATTCTTAAGTTATCCTACCGTTTACGCTCGAAAAGGTTTATGGTAAATTAAAATATCCTGAAAACCGAACTGGTTGTTTTTATCTGATTTCATTCCTCTCGTTAACTGCAAAAGCGAAGTTTTCGTGTGAAGGAGTATACAAGCGATAATTGTACCGTATGAACGTGAGCACGAATTCCACTAAACGGTATGCTCTTAGTGCACTACGGTAATCAATATGATTTTGATATTTTGACATACAAATCCTGATTACCTGCACTGTTCATTCTACCGGAACCCGCGCTGCTGTTTATTTTTGTTTCTATACTTTTCTGATATGCTCATTTTATCATTAATCATTTTACCACATGCATGCGTCAGGTGATTCGTAATAACTCATTCTATAATTGGGTACACTGAGCACAGTAAAGCACCCCATTGATTGGTTAGTGTCCAAAATTTGTGACTTTGATTATCTTGACCTCTGTATAGTTCTCAGTGGAGCAGATCAAGAGTCCTATTATCGATCATAGGAGCTTTTATTTGTGCATCACCCACTCCGCGTCACATTTGAGATACACATAAGCTGCTTCACACAGCAAATACAAAGATTTTGTTAGATTTGCGAAATGATAGTCTGACTGGGACCCATTCAGAGCTATAGATTAGTTACATTTTTCACACTGATCTAATGCCCTCTTCACCGAGTCTGATCGTACATTGTTGATATAATTTCGACTTGTGTCACGTGACGGTTTGACCGCGGTAAATACACTTGCGGGGCGGTGTGTGTGCTGGTTGTGCACGGAGCGTACAATCAGGTCCTCGTTGTGTAAGCTAATAATTTCAAGGGCACTCATCTCACACGTTCGTCTATTAGAACTCTAGTTAGCAATGGATTGATACAAAAAAGGTGATGATTTCATCAGGGGCAGGATCGAAAAACATCACAGTTTTTTGTCTGAAACGGGATGGTATTGGAAGTAAACCGATGAGGACAAATATGGAAGATAGAATTATGAATGAAACCTATTAACATGTGTCCACTCACTCGTATTGGGAAAATATCACAATGTTCCCGAAACAGAGCTTCTCTTCAATAACGACTGACATTTTTATCACAGGAGCTTAAATATCATTAGCGGTTTTTGAATTGGCGCAAATAGATCGGGTTAACCTTAAATATCGGTGCAACACTTCAAAGGTCCTCTGGAACCTGGGCTGAAGTGTGAATCTGAGCAAACTTGAGGGTTAATGAGTGTGCGGAGTGCTATTTTACGGAAACGTTCTCGAGGGAAAGCCACAAGGTCATCTCAAAGGAATAAATTTGCACTCCAGATAATTATTAAACAATACGAAATGCTCTGAGAAACTCCGAACCACAAAAGATCACATTCTCCGCAGTTGCGTTTCACGTTCTGAACTAGGGTAACTTTTGTAACCTGTGTCTATCGTATGCAATCAACAATACACTGTACCAATTGGAATTGTGTCAGATCAAACTGATGCTACTGTGCGTTTATCAAAAGCTAGCCTTGCTGCGGACTGCCTGAACAGCTATCGTTACAGCTACAGCTAACGATGTACTGAAGTTTGACTTCTCAAGTCTGTTGATTAGAAATTTTTCCTTCAAGAGTTTTAGATTTGCCAGAAAAGATTAATTATGATCATTTTAGGTGGCGTAGTTACTGTTTCTTTGGCGAGTTCAATGATTCCGATAAACTTTTGCACCAGTGACAATCGGTCTATATTCTAATCAAACATATCTTTAGGTACGTGTATGCATCGAAATTTATATTTGCTGTAGCAAACATCAACATCACTAAAGGAACGGTTTAGATAACAAAAATACAAATCATTTGGTTTGCAGACGATTTTGATGGGGCAAATCTAATTAACCTTATTTTGAGTGATAAAATCACGTGCACTGTATATTGAGATTATTTTTTTCAATTTTTATTATCCTCAAATAAAATTAACGTTTTATTTTAATCTTCTCCCGTTGTCCGGGATCATCCACATTCTTTGAAGGTTAATTGGCTATTTTTTATTCGTTCTCAATGATCTTTTATTCCAGGACTGACAGCTAGTGCTTCAAACTTCAATATAGGAGTTATTTCTTCTGGTATTCCTCTCTCTCTTCGGTCTGAGAGAAGAATAGTTTGAGACCTAGATCTGGTCTTGAATCGAGATCAGCGCCATATGGACAGTCACTTTGACAGTACCGTCTTTGGTGAACGTACTCCGGGTTCTCCAAGTGCAGAGGAACTGACATGAATGTGCAATAGTATGTCCTCCGGCCCGTATTCTCGTGACTCAAGACGATACGAAGTTGAGCAGCGGTGGAGCGGGTTCGGCAGCACAAACGACGTGGACACGGCAATGCGAGAAGCCGCGGGCAGACAGATGTTTCGTGGGTAAGGGTGAACGATATATCTGAAAGATTAAAAAAAAATAAAACGCCGTGAACCTAGTAGGGCCAGTGAGATGCAAACACTTACTATAAACTGTTGGGGATGCGGTTATTCAGCTTTACATTCGCTGGGCACAAGCTCCCAATTTTTGGCCGTGAGTTCTGTGCTATCAAACATCACTGTTTGTGTATGTCGCTCATATGATCTAGAGCATACGCTTATCCTTTTAAATGTCATAGTGTTAATAACACAGAGATGTCGGTGGAGAATTATATTCGCCGACTTTTCGGTTACCGTGGGTAACCTTTCTCAGGGGAAGTTGTACAATCAAATGACTCAGATTATATTACCTGTCTTGAGAAAGGTTACCCACGGTAACCGAAAAGTCGGCGAATATAATTCTCCACCGCCATCGCTGTCATTAACACTATAACATTCACAATAAAACGACACACGGTGTATCGATTTTTCGATACACTCCTAACATCATAAGCTTATCCATCTCCAGCCTTAAATATTATACGTGCCTTATGGATACAAAGTAAAGAGATAACCTGAGAAAAATTAATGCAATTCATCATCCGTCTGCTATAAGATGTTCGTTTTCTTGATTTTAGCTCAGACACAGATTCATAGCACCCCTGAACGTTTATTTGCACATTGGAGAAGAGCATTGTTTGTTACAGGGTGCAAAGGGCAGGCAAATTGTCTGTAGTCTACTCAAGTGTCGGTGCAACAGGTGATCTCCACCATGAGATTTTGTGTAGACTCAAAGTGATTGATGGCCTCGAGCAGCAGTTGCGCAAATGTGTGATCTCACATACCAAAAACAGTTATGATGAAGAGTAAGAAACAAGCTTTGTCCTTGTACTGATCACTCGGTGAAGCTGGATTTTTGCATCCTGTGCGTACCGTAATGCACCTTGCAGATATTCAATCGGAATAATACCATTGCGATTGCAATCACTCGGATCTGCTATTCTCTCCGCCCCCCCCCCACACACACACACGCGGACGAATCACATGTGGGACGAGTGATGGTGCTCAAACTGGGTACCAGACCTGGATACCGCGAAATAAATTTGATCCAATCAATCATCAATTGCGAATTGTGATTTTCTTGTGTCTGTTTCCTGTTACGACTAATTACCTTTGCAGATTTTGTTTCTTCTCTCGATTCCTTCAAATCAGTAGGTCGTGTATCCGATTAGGAGTCCTCGTTATGCGAGAACGCAAACGCAATTCCGAGCGGAATGTGAATTCATCCTCTGGGTCTGTTTTGCGAGGACCTACAGCTGAACTCTATCCACATCGAAACTACTCAACCATATTGTTCACCAAAAACGCTTGAGTAGATTACCCGTGGAGGAAGGGAAATCATTAATGATTTCCATAGCCGGTTAAATGCTGACTAATATAAGCGATAGGCAAATTCCATTTTTGTTTCTGTACAATAATTGCTCCGCAGTTTCTTAGTCGACGCTTTTGAAAGCAAGTAACTGGATCATTTATGAGAATCAATTCTAACTAGTCCGACTACAGTATGCACCATTAGAATAAGTGGTTTTATGGACACCAAGTTACAACCTTATTTTGATGTGTACTATTCGTTTACCTAACACCTCGAATGGGTTCCAGGGTTGGTAACCAGATCACGACAAATTCACACCAGCTTTTTATAAAGTAGTCTGATGACCATCCTAAATCAGTGTGATACAAATAATGTACTCGAAAGATGTTTAATTCGATCTGCACATTTGACCGCATGCCTTTGTCGCGATCGAAAATATGAAGGTAAGCATGATGATTCCACATTGTCAACAATTCACTTAATGATTTCGGCTTGGGCGTGACCAAGCTTGTTCAATGATTTGGAAGTGGCTTAGTCAGGATTGGGCTGATGGCCAAATTTTTACGGGTAAACCTTTTGTGGAAGTATATAAGATGGCAATTGGCAGCTGTTCGCAAATATGAAAATATTGAATTCGCTGGGTTTCAGACCAGTCGAAAAATCTTACACGTTTTCATAGTTTTAGGTAGGCAGAATCATAAGTATAATTTTTCATAATTCATTAGTAAAGTCATGGTGATTGCATGAAACATAATTGAGGAGTTTGACATCCATCATCGTTAACAACAATTTGAACAATTAACCTTGTCTTAGAAGCTCATTCGGTGGACCCCGATGAATTCTAAGGAAAACCTGTCGGGGCAAACAGCTTACATGCTAACTGGTGGGTGCCAAATGCCTCTGTAAGTTGGATGGGTAATTCGAACGTGAAAAGATCAGCTGGTAGAGCGTGCGCTGTACAAGAGCGCAGGTACCATCAATGCGTGAGTTCGAATCCCATCCAGACTAGTGAACTTTTGACAATCGACAATAATCATTTTTCACGAGCAGTAGATGGGCTATCTGGGACTGATATGGAACAAATGTAACTTATCCAGCTGAGGATAACTTAGGGGAATTCGAGCTAACATCGCCTCTGAACGGAATTGCTGACACGATCAAAGCCAGTTCTTTTATGTTCTTTTCCATCAAGATGAAAAATAAACGGATGATTTTTACGGTGAAGTGGATCTGTTATCACTCACTAGAGTGTTGACGTTACCTTGGAATGGGTCGAAAGGGGAATGTGATGATGATGATGATGAAAAGGAGCTTTTATTTTCTTGAGTTCAGCTAGAAAACCACGAACTGGCCCTGAGAAATTCATAAATAATTTTTTTCCTTGAAACTGACTCAGTTTTACCTGACTGAAACCGGCTTGTTCAGCAAATCAAAGAGGGATACATTCTTACACAGACTGCGAGAATTGTTGTTAGTGTCACCTCATCCCCCCCCTCCAGTCTGAATAGTGATCCTGTTACTGGTACAAGTGACGGACGAGTCGCATCGCATTGTTATATTGGTGAATTTCATACTGTATTGGTTCATTTGTGTGTAATTTGGTCCGTTATTGCTTGTTATAACGCCGCCTAACAGCGATTAACAGTTTAACTTTGTGCCCCGTCAATTACCCGTAATCATGCAATGATGTCATTACCCGGACATGATATCTTCATGAACAAAATGGATGATAGTATTGGCTAACTCCAACTGTGGTTTGACATTAGCAATCGGATTTCATGAGAACGTTGAGCTATCCATAATTGATGCCTGATAATGAACATGTCATCATAAGTTTGTTTGTTCTGAAAAGGTTCGTCCTGATTAACGTAACGAACGACAAACAATCTTCGAATCACGCACAATTGGTTCACTTCGAGATTACGAAACTGTAAAATAAAAACTGGCAAGTTATTCGTGCTCCTCGTCTATCACGGCGAACAGGAGCACAATTTTGCTAATCAGATCGCAACCCGAGTTCCGGATCATCTTTCTCCTCGTCTAATCTCTGTGCATAATTTGCAGCCATCCAAACGCACACGCTTCGCATTGCTCTCGCCTACAGATTCGGTGACCCGAACAACCGTTCCGGGAAGTTAGGGGAGAAGTGAGATAAAATTCGGTTTACGGTCGTTGACGGTCGTGTGTGGGTGTGTTTGTGTGTGTATGCTGAGACTAGCATTTATAATTCCTGTCCCAGGACAACAGATCTCATGTGTGGTTACCAATGCACCTCAACAAGACAGTGCCGGTTAAATGATAATCACGCCTTTAGTCATTTTCATGGAAAACAAAGAAGACTTTTTATTGGACACTTGCGTTCCAGGAATAACCAATATAACTCCAACATACACGCTACTTGTTGGTATTATTAAGGGCAAAATATGTTTTCCGAGTTCGTATGTCACAGATTATTGAAAATCATAATTACGGATAAATCGGACCGTCGATTGGATAGGAAAAACTCAGGAATCGGTAATCGACCTTTACTACTGGACTACGAGGTACATGTCCATGTTTTTTTCCAAAAATTGATAGATAGCAAAAAGTACAGTCGAACAACTGATTAGAAACTGAGCATAAATTGGGCCTCGTGATCGATGAAACATTGCGCAAAAATTGACGATCAAGAGACGTTCGTTTGGATCACAGTCTTCGCATTAGGTCCTAAATAATAAATGATAGATGTTTTTGCTTCCTTTTTTAGATGACGAATTCGTCGTGTAATTGAGGCGTGAGCTATAAATCTAGGAAGCACTGTACAGCTGTTTCAACTTGGTTAGGTTTCATCAACAATGTGAATCCATCGACCCAATTGGGGATCCAACCCTGGACCTCACAGATAGAACGCAACTGTGCTACCCACGCTAACTGGGCTCATCTCAGCAGCAGCCTCCAGGGTTATGAGTCGGTTGGAAACTTTCACAACTTAACTACTTGTTATAAGACCTTTTCAGCTCACGCCTCATTTACACGAGCCCGCAAAACGCTCGCGAAGATGGGCTATACTATATCGTGTTTGTTCAAAATGAGGAACGGTCTGATCAGTTGTCCAGTGGCCGGGTGGATAGTATGCGTGCGTTCGACGTTTGAGGTCCCGGGTTCGATCCCCAATAGGGTCCATGGATTCGCACTGCTCATAAGACCCAACCGGGTCGAAACAGCTGTACAGTGCTTCCTATATTTACAGCTCACACCTCATTCACATGACGAATTCATCATCTAATCGAATCAAATCCTCCACTTTTCTGATATAACTACCTTTTTGTGGACTGATTATAGAAATGGACAATAAGCTTTCAGAAAAGCAGCCGCGGGTATACAAAGGATGTCCGGGGAAATACATCAATATCTGTTTGTTTCAAACTGGTAATTTAAGCCACTAAATCATGCAATCCTTTAACTGTCCTCCATTTGACTCAAACAGTAAATCGTACACTAGAGACAGCAGAACTTGGAAGCCTAATCTAAGACTGCTGGATAGTGTTTAGTACTTAGTTCGTGCAATCCCGAATTGCTTTTGTCGAATCTCATCGTATGAAGTCGCGGCGACTCTCGTTCACTTCAGTTCTGTGAGCTACAGCGTGTGGTACTATTCTCTTTGTCCGATTGGTTGTCCGAACCCAATTTTCTCCCAATTTCACATTAGGAAAGTGGATAATTTCCCGCAAATTGATTTTTTTATGATGTAATTTTGAAGACAATTTAACGCTCTGTTTAACGAGGTCCCACTGATCGCTGTCTCCCTATTTATCTGTTTTCAAGACAGCTAAGGATGTGTTCAATGTACTCCATTTCCCATCACATCTGCGCGTTTATCCGTTTCTCCAACACAGTCATGTCGATCGATACGCACTGACTGCCCCCGGTCATTGTCCTATACACCTTAGTGTGATTGACCTTTGTCAACTGCCTTGTATCTCGCCGTGTAATGCATAGTTATAGGCTGCGGGAGTATATGAACAAACGTCATCAGTGGTTACAATTTTTGGGAGTGTGTGTGGTTCGATGAGGTCCGAAAAGATGTCACTGTGGGAATGGTATGCAACTACCGCCAGGAATGATTTCACTCCGAGTGCGCCGAACTATCGAGTTGGTAGGTAAATCAGATGGTTACACAACCAGGTGGTTTGTTGCTTTGCATGGATTGGTTAAAGATTCCTATTATTAAATTCACTATAAGCATCACAAAAATTATTAGTAGCTGCTGAAGAAAGAGCTCATGCTAGTAGTTCGGCATTGGAAGATAATATAGCTGCCTGTAATTTACAGGTGCTCCCGGCCAACCTGATCTAGCAAACGACCAAGCGTATTATGTAGTCCTTAAATAGTGCTACGCAAATGCACTTCACACGCCCAACTGAAGTTGTATGGGCCAAAAAGTACGAGAAAAATACGCGCTCTTCCGAAGCTGAAAAACGCTTCAATGCGAGCGGCATTCACTCTAAAACCACAACAACAACAGCTATAACTTCAAACTCACCGAAGGTGAGCGAAAAATATCTGCATAGCATGTTTCGAAAAGAAGATGCAGTGAATGCCTTCTCCCTGACAGTGGTCTGCACCAGTGTACCAGAAGCCACATTGGATTCACTGAGGGAAAGATAAGTGTAAGAGCTTGGCCGCTGGAATGCGTTAGAGGTATGAATGCATATGGGCATTCAGCCAGTGAGCATCCTACATCTGCTTTACGACTCACCTTCAACTCACGCCGGTGAAACCAGATTACTTCTTGTTGCATTGAAAAATTAAAAAGAAGTTGAGAACTTCCTTCTTTCTAGCCGCGTCCTTTGCAAAGATTTGGAAAGAACAAGAGTAGTTCCTGATCGAACATTGACGGGACGTATAAGCTTTCGTGTGAAACTGATAAATACACGCAATTCAGGGAATAAGCGAGTTATCTTGATTCACGGAATCCCTAAATAAGACGGTGCAGGTGAATCTCGATTCCAACAAAACCACGGCTAAGAAAGGGGGTTCACTCATGAGCTAATCGGAAGTCATATTTTCAGCACGCCAATCAACCAGCTTCCATGCTCAACAATCTACCGCAAAAGCGGCCCAACGATTATGAAATTGGCCCTTAGCCCCCCCCCCCCCCCCTAGAATATTCCCATTGGTCTTAGAATGAAAACGGAACATGGCCACCAGAATGATGCCTCAGACCCCTGCTGAACACTGAAGGTAAACAGTGCCTGTAATTAGAAAACGGCGATAACTTGCTACCACTCTCAACTAGAACACCATTTCCATTTCTACCTTCGTCGACCCGGAGCAACAGAACCGACTCTACTGTTAGCCGACTGCAGGGTGTTAGGCAAAAAACGATTCTCAAACTGGCAATCACTAACTTTTTACCACACCCAAACTTACTTAGCAAACTTCCTGAGATTTACAAATTGATCAATGGAAACTTGATTTCCGACTGATATTTTTTACTCTGAATTTTATCCAATTAGAATGTCTTTGACCAGACGCGATCGTCCTACATGAGGTGGCGTTGTATCGGTACATTTTCCCAACAATATACAGAGTGAAATACTCGATCTCCTCGATGCATACTCCAACACACCGGTATACATTGAGGCTGCCCAAATATGGATATCGTTGGATTGGTGCAGTCGATTGCTGTCCTGCAATTTTAGAAACAAATGAGAAGACTAATGATGATCATGAGATACGCTCTATCATCAAAGTGCACTCGTGTCGTCATAAGGAGAGACTTCATTAAACACCAGAACTACATTCAACCATTTGAGAGACACGGAACACTGTCTACTACCTCACATTTAATATGTGACTATGTATACGTGTATTGTATTCAGCTGTGTTTATAACTGTTTGCAAGCACTGAAGCTTACATTGCGTATCAAAAACTATACACTCCAACGGTCACAGATACCATGTTCAACGGGGCAAAGTGTTTTCAGACAGGGAAATTTCATAGACCATGCTTAAGGCAAAGTTCGCTTGTTGCCACCTTGTTGTTTAGGAGTAAACGCACAAGATAGGGTATAGGTGGTTTTTGATAAGCGCTTATACGAGGTGAAATTCGGCGGAATCGAGAGCGTATGGAGGGGTGGGAACGACAACTTGTCAATTCTGCATACAATGGGCGTTCACGAGCCGTGAGGATCCTCCCCGCGAAATTCGTACGGAAATTTTCATGATACTCTGAGAATTTCACAGCTAACTCAGTCACAGGAATAGAGACTAATAATAGATAGACCACGGCGCAAGACTGAAATCCTGTTTGAGTAGGTAGGGAAAATAACGGGGGAACAATAAAGTAAGATGGCGAAAACATACTGATACACGAAGGTAGAAATAACTGATCGGTATGCGCGGAAATGCCTGAGATTTTTAATTAGAAATGATGTGTGCCGCTATTTACCGATGCAGTTGGGAATGTAGATTGAGCAACGAGCCAACTAGATACGAAACGGGCCAAGAACCATCAACAGTAGGCTCGGCACTGACAAGTAAGTAGTTAATGGTTGAATATGTCAAAACGTCACCATTAGACCAAAAAATCCTCAATTACAACAGAGTTTGGCGAAACAATCTGTGATAATTCAGGCCTACGAGATGACGCCTACCCTGGAGCGGCGCGTCACAGTTTTCGAACATATGCGATCAATCAAATTTGAATGCTTACTTCAATAACACACGTAAGGCTTCCGACTACACGCCATAGGCAGATCGTGCCAGCCAATCCAAGACAGTGCAGACAGAAGCAAGATTCTGCAAGCAGTATTGCAATCCGATTGGTGGAAGCCTAGATAGCCAATAATCTTCTTTTCTACATATTGTTTAATCGCCATCATTTCTTTCAATAAACGAACTACGTACTACTATTTCTGTGGCTTTTTCCTCGCGTCTCGTTCACCTGGGATATTGCGAGCTCGTCCCATTGCGGTCCAGTGCTTCCGTAATCCAGTCCGTGACAGCTAATCCTTGACTCGTGTCCGGTGATTCCTATTGCGTGGTTTGTATTCCGAATTCCGTGCGTACTACTATTACTACTACTACTACTGCTACTACCACTACTACTACTACTACTACTACTACTACTACTACTACTACTACAATCATTACACAATTATTTTCCAGTAATTCCTTTTCAAGCTGTTCACAGATTACATAGGTAACATTAGAAAACGGATCACACAGTTAGACACATCATCAATCATGGGTAAGAGTTTGTCATAGTCGACTGGCATTTGTCATTTGATTGGTTTAACTAAGTTACGGCATCAGGGTGACTGGACGATGGACACACTCGGAACCGATCGATAACGGGCCTTGGAAGTTGGGGTGACTGAACTAAACGCTTTTGGGCGCAGAGTTCAGAGGTCAACTTTCTTATCTTGATCGCTTCGGCTATTGCTAGAGTGCGCAGTTGAACACCCTTGCACTTGGGGTGGGGGGTGGGGGCACGAAAAACAACTCTGAAGGAGACGTCCGGATTTGTTTGATTTCCGGTGTCGACTAAATGGGCTAGGATGGAGCTGTTTATTGATCCGATCTGTCCTGGCCTTAACCAGCATGGGTGATGCTCTTTGATCCGAGTGGATAGCTGTCGTGCCGTTCGATAAACATGAAATGCATCACATACGCATCTGAATCCATTGATGAGGTCCGCACCGATGATTTATCCTTATTTTGAATGTGAATCATTGAAGCTCCACGAAACACGCACCGTAACTTGGCAGCGTTGAAGGCGTTGTCAATCTCTCTGTTCAGTCGACGAAGTAGGATTTCACTCACGGTATCGCCTTTGAATGGCAACCTGATGAACAAATCTTTCTTACTCACAGTTTGCATGGGAGTTTTCGGTATTTGTTCAATCAGATTCCTCTAGATGAAACGCTCCGGGTATCCGTTCTCACGCAAGGTGTTTCTAATTAGCGTCAGGTCATCATCATCCAACACCTCCTCAGAGCAAATTGCCCTCACCCTGGAGGCCAAGCATTTGACTAAGTTTCGTTTCTGTTGGATGCTAACGAAACTATTGAAATTTGTGTACTGGCCAGTCCATGTCAGTTTTCGGTACAACTTTCGTACGATCCGATCATTTTCCATTCGACTAAGAGATACATCCAAAAAGGATAGTTGATTGTTCGTTTCACGTTCGATTGTGGAACGTGCTGCTTTGTGCACCTTGTTAAATTCCAATAACACGGATGTCAAGTCGGAGCCAGTATAAGTCAAGCAAATATGTCGTCCACATATCGATAGTGATGTTCAAACTATCGATTACCGACTTCAGTTTAGTTCTTTCCAGTTTTGCGAGGAAGGTATCAGTAAGGAGTGGACCCAGTGGTGATCCCATGCCCACACCATCTCGTTTTCTGTACAACGTTTGATTGAATAGGACCTGGACACTGAGTGTACAAAGAAGCAGGAGTTCGCGCAGAACGTGTGATGGCAAGCCAACATTAAGGTTGTTTTCGTCAATGTAGTTCACTGAGAACTCGATCGCCTCTACTCGTGGTAGGTTTATGAACAAGGACTCGACGTCTAGTGAAAACCTTGTTTTATCCTTTAGGTTAGCAGCCTTTATCCGACATATGAAATCAAACGTATCTTTCAAACTGTGTATGGACATATATTGTTTGACTGGCTCCAGTAGTTCGGATAGCCAGTGTGCAGCACTGTGAGTGAATTTGTCACCGACAATATGGGACGAATGGGAGTTCCCGGTTTGTGATTTTTGGGAAGTCCGTACAGCCTGAGAAGTATAGATCCAGTTGGTCTTATTTGCTCATATATATGGTTCACAATAAAGCCAGCATGTCTTAGTTGTTTCAAAGTGGAGGTTATTTGGCGATCAGTTTCTTGCGTTAAGTCGTTCTCATCGGGATTACAGCTAAATTTTGATTCGTCATTCAGAATCGCAGTGAGCTTTTCAATGTAATCGCATTTGTTCATCATCACTATTCCGCTTCCTTTGTCTGGCCTGCTCAATATGACCTCCTCGTTATTCAGTAATACTTTCACAGCATCTAAGTGCTCTTTTCGGACTGGTCTTTGAAGTCTTGGTTTGATTTTTCGGTAGGAATGACAGGCGTTAACTAGGGTTGACTTAATTTCCTCCAGTGCTCCATTAGATTTTTGCATCAGCCCTTGAGTCTGAGAGTATAGTTTCAAATGCACCTCATAATCGAACTTGTCCCGTTTTCTGGTAGAGATACAAAACTTCGGGCCCAATGACAATGCTTCAATCATGATATCAGTCAAATGCAAGTTGGAACGGTTGTGCACATACCGATCAGGACGACCTGAGCTCAAAAGCGTTTGGTTCAGTCACCCCAACTTCCAAGGCCCGTTATCGATCGGTTCCGAGTGTCCATCGTCCAGTCACCCTGATGCCGTAACTTAGTTAAACCAATCAAATGACAAATGCCAGTCGACTATGACAAACTCTTACCCATGATTGATGATGTGTCTAACTGTGTGATCCGTTTTCTAATGTTACCTATGTAATCTGTGAACAGCTTGAAAAGGAATTACTGAAAAACAATTGTTTTGCCAAACTGTGTTTGGTCTAAATGTTGTGATGGGAATCTTTCAGACATCTTCCAGTTACATTTACCACGCGTCTGCCGAAGAATGCATGAAAAGTAGCACTTGCACGCTTATTGATTGCAGGATCTCGTGTTATCCAAGTAATAGGTTCGCTATTGGTGTCTTGGAAAGGATTCATCGACGCTAACCGAAATCATAAAAAAATAAAAATAAATGTCTTTTTACTTCCTCTTTTATTTATTGAATATACATATGTACAGTCAACATTCATAAGAACCGAGACAACGACTAAGTATATCTCCAAACCAATTTTTCGATTATGACCCATTCAAAGTTTTATCATGGGAAATACTTACAAACAGCTGCTTTTCTAGTCCCATAGGATTTAGCACAAATGGATTGATTTACTCTTCATAGAAAGATGAGGAATATCACAAACAAGCCTTGTTTCATGCTCTACTACGGGTGTTGAAATTTAAAACTTGTCAAAGTTTCATCCAGTTTGTGCTTGAAAGAATCAATTGTGCACACAGAAACAACGTGAGATGGTAGAGAATTCCAAAAACTGCACACTCTGAGGGTATATGAATGACGCCGGCATTCTAGTCGACAATTTCGGAGCACTAATTGAATGAGTGCTCCCTCAGATGAGTGTTGGACGACAAGGTGAATAGTGAACGACATGGGTGATCAGGGTTCTGCATTATGTGATACACCAAAATCAAGTCCCCTCGAATTCTTCGATACTGTGTGGAGAATAGCCCCAATGATTCCAGTCTTGGAATGCAGTCCCTTGACCATTTTGGTGGCCGTTCTTTGTGGACGTTCCAGAGTCTTATCATCGCGTTGCAGCCATAGATTCAACGCTTGAATTGCATACTCTATTTGGGGTCGAATGTAGACCGATAACAACCGCGGGTTCAAATTTTCCAAATACTCGCTTTAGAAAACCAACATATCTTACAGAAGTGGACGACGTCCTGGAGCAGTTTAAAGAACAGCTTGTCGCCTTGAACAATGACACCAAGATCCTTCTCATTCGAGACATACGGAAGTTGTTGGTATCCCAGGAGGTACGGAAACCGAATTTGTGGCGAAGGGATACGACCGTTCATTTTGATGCAGTGAATCCGATCGACCATTGATAAGCAGCATTAAGTGCCAGCGAGTCTTCGGGTTTACCCACTGTTTTCCATATTTTTGCATCGTCTGCAAACATTAATGTTTTTGGCCCCAGAATATCCGTTAGGTCGTTTATGGAAACTAGAAGTTGTGGCCCAAGCAGGGATTCCTGTGGAACTCCTCGGGCTACGCTGATAGGATCAGAAAGTGACCCAGAAACCCGAACTGCCATGATGCGTTGCCGAAGAAATTTTTCCATCCAACCCAATACAAATCCCCGAATTCCATAACTGCGTAGCTTCCTCAGCAATATGTTGTGGTTCACACGGTCGAGTGTTTTGGAGAATTTGAGGTACACTACGTCCACTGCATCACCGTGATCAGCTGCTTTTGTCCAGTCTTCTTAGGCGGGAAACAGGTTAGTGATACACGATCGCCTGCGACGAAATCCATGTTGAGCAGGGGATAAAACGTATTTTTCCAAGTGACTCATCACATTGCCTGCAACAATGGATTTCATGACTTTCGATAATACGGAAAGCAGAGTAACGGGGCGGCGGTTGACTGGGTCACTACGACAGCCACTGTTACGCATTGGAGAAATTATTCCTTGTTTTCATGTTTGTGGGAGCACAGTTTCGTCGAGCGTATTTTGGAATAGTTCACTTGATGGTTGAGCTGTTACTTTTTAAGTTGCTAACGGTTTGTGGATAAATATTATCTAGCCCCGGATATGAATTCCTTTTCAAACACTGTAGTTCCGATGCCACTATTTCTGGGGGGAAAAATCAATTGTGGTGAGCGTTGGTCATGCCACACCTCAAGTAACAGAGGCAGTCATAATCCGGTGTTCGCACGTGCAGTGAACAGTTGAGCGTACTGACTTTTCAACATTTCTGCTGCCTCCTTTATTGTGACTGAAACATTCTGTCAATCTTAGCGCTGGAACGCCAGGCTTGACTTCTCTGGTGGCATTTGTGTTTGTACAACAGCTTGAGATTTGATATAAACTTGTGCACCAGTATTTCTTGGTACACTAAGCTGTCTTCTCGTGCCAACTTGTTACAGTGATTTCGAGGTAGACAGCAGGTATACCATGAGTTGTTGCAAGGAAATCGTTTATAAGCTACCTGTGAGATATGCCTCGGCAAAATCCACTTCTTTGTTCGACTTCGAATCATTGATTCACAGCCGAAGTGGATGGCACAGACGAGATGGTCTTGCTGACAACTCAAAAGATGTTTGACTATCGATACTCGGGATAGTTGTATTATGTTTAGAAACCTTTGGGTCAGAACAGTGCGCGAGGACAAAAAATGGTAGTAAACACTACATCAACCTAATCAACCGTGTAGTAGTCTACTGATGAACATCTTTACACTGTTGTTCGAGAAAAGTCGCCTGGATTTCGGAGGTTACTTTCTTGGAGTCGGAGTTTGCACTACCTGGAGTTGTTTGGGTTCAAACCATTGATTCATTCAAATCGCGGCAGGACGAAGCACAGAAAGACAACTGTTGAAAACTCGTCAGTGAATGTGATTATGGATTATTTAATTTGTTCTGCCATCCCAACCCAATAAGTAAATATCCTGCGGGATTCAATAAGGTTCGGTATTGTAATTAAGTCATAATGAAGTTTGACGACTGGACGCAATCCGGTTGAGCCAGTAATAGGCGTCCCCACTATTGCGCATCAACAAAAGCACCATATTAGGAGAAAACCAACTGAATTTACACATCCGATTTCCACTTTTTTAGCAAAAAAAGAAAGGAGTTGCCAAACGAAAAACAAACAAACAAATAGTAATAATAATGATAGTGGTAAGAGGGAAAAGAACGGGTACGATCACAATGCAATGAATAGGTCGAAAAAAAAAGAATTATCAAAACGGAACACAAACAGATCATAAGTTTGTGGTAGGAAATGACGATGAACAGGTGAGTATGGTCGGTGGGTTGTGTACTTGTGTGTAAGCGGATGGGGGTCTTTATATATTCCAGAGCATAGAACAGAAGGTTTGACAGTGATCGGGCGTGTGAGACACTGTCACTGGTTGTGTAAACCTGCACGAGAAACAGGTAAAAAATGAAACGAAACGTTACGAACACCAAGAATAAACACCGGCCGAAACTGGGTCTGTGAATCCACGATTCATCCAC
>UZAN01040244.1:21142-61775 GCA_900618425.1 Echinostoma caproni
CTGATGTGGCTGAAGCTCCGACTTCCTTCCTTTAATCATTACTTTTGTGTTCTTTATCGTTCCCCCAATAGTGTTCCATGTTTGATTTTCTATCTTCGAACATTGAACGCCTGTTTGCAACCGTCCCCAACTGCCATGTTACCATCTTGAGAGACTTCAACGTTCATAATCTGTATTGGTGGACGATAAAATTCAACCAACTGGGCCGGTTTCCGTGATTTCCTACCTTCTTATCCCTGGAACATTTCCGAATCTGTTCCTAACTTTACGGACATTGTTTTTCGAGGTATGCATCTTTTTATTCCGCACTTTTTCAAACCCGGCAAGCCCAAATCCCCCGAGTGGTTTAACCATGCATGTGACCGTGCTGTACGCCTGAAACGTTCAGCCTTCCACCGCTGGCGCCGCTCGCTGACTCATACCATCGTTTCGTGCAAGCGATGCTGGGCGACCATTCAGAGAATCAAAGAACGTTTCGTTCCCCGTAACGCCCAAAACTTGGTCTCGTCCGCCACCGGTAGCCGAACATTTTGGTCCCTTGCCAGAGCAATTTTCCGTAATTTCTGCCCTTCCGACTTCCCCCCTATCTGTAATTCATCTGCTGATCTTGGTTGTCAACCACACGAGAAATCTGAAGTTTTTGCCTCCCCGTTTGCCGCCGATTCCACCTTACCCAATTATCCTGCACGTTCACCTTCCTTCTTCCCTGGCAGCTCTTTTCTACCTCATATCAGCACTAGGAAAATCCGTCAAACATTGCACTCTCTAAACGCAAACCAATCACCCGGCCCGGACACTATTCCACCCCATCGTCCTCAAAATGTGTGTTCCAGGGCTGGTTTTTATCTTACGTCGTCTTTTCAATTTTTCCCTGCAACTTTCTTCTTTCCCAACCCCTTGGAAGCACACCGCCATTTTTCCCAAAGTCGGCGACCTTTCTGACCCCAACAAGTACCGACCCATTTTTCCTCACATCTGTTCTTTCGAAAGTACTTGAAACTATCATCTTTGACTAACTACGAATGTTCCTCGGACGCGAAGGATCACTGAGCGACCGCCAGAATCGCTTCCAATAGCGTCGTTCCACCGGTAACCTGCTGGATCTTGTCTCACAATCCTGGTCAGCTGCACTCTATAACCACGAAGAAGCACACTTGGTTCCGCTTGACATCTTAATGGCCTTCGACCGAGTATAACCTAAAGGTCTACTGGCGAAACTACCCACGTTTGTGTTCTCGCCGGCGCTCGCATCGTGGATAGCAAGTTTCCTCAGTAAGCGAACCATCTCCGTCCGGGTTGATGGAGTTTTATCTCAGCCATTCCCTGTGAATGCTGGTGTTCCGAAGATTCAGTACTTGTGCCCACCCTCTACTATTCATCAATGACCACCTTTCCGACGATTCCACCATCCACTGCTCCCTCCTACCGCACTACTCGTCAGGCACAAACCAACATCGATGGCCACCGTAGTGCAATTAATGTGTCCCTTTACTCCTATCTTGAACACATCTCCTCCTGGGGCTTTACAAATCACGTTTTATTCAATTGTTCTAAATCCTCTCATCTTTCGATTTCTTTAAAACACCATTCATTTATCTTTTGATTCCACTCAACTGCGTTCCACAGACTCTGTTTCCCTTTTTGGATTGCCTATAACTTCTTTAGGCTTGTCGCCTTTCATAACTAACCTTGCTTCTCGTGCTGCGCCCAAGGTTAGTTTTTTATTTCGCGCCAGATCTTTTTCACCCCAGTTCATCTGCTGTACAAACCTAAGTTTCGCCCTGCTCTTGAATACTGTAGTCATGTGTGGGTTGGGGCCCTCGTCTTCTTCTCTTTCCCTTCTTGATCGTGTTCAACGAAAGACCATCTGGCTAATCGATGATCCTTCTCTAACGTCCAATCTGCAGTCATTAACCCATCTTCGGGCGGTTGCTTCATTGTCGTTTGCTCTACCGTTATTACTTTGATTTTCGTTCTTCGGAATTTATCTCGGCTGTTCCTCTTCCTGCAACTTTTCCCCGCCCATCCCGTACACAGACATCTAGTCATCCTTTTCATATTTCAGTTCCCAAATGTCGTACTTCTCTGCTCCAATCTTCTTTTTTCCCCGAACTGCCAAGCTGTGGAACACCCTCCCACTTTCTGTTTTTCCCTCAACTTACAATCTTACACTCTTTAAGCGCGGAATCAATAAACTGGATCTTACGTGAATGTTCCCCTGCTCTCCCTTTTACAATATGCTATTTGTCTATGGGGATTTCCCTTTTTACTATAACTCACATTGTGTAATAAAAAGACGTACTACCAGACAGCCTAGTGGTTTGTAGTAGTGCTAGCACCAGTGTGGAGAAGCTTGCCAGCTAGACACATTTGAGTTCGCGAACAACCTCAATGAACGGAACTTGAAGAATGATCAAATGTTCTATTTTGATGTGTTGTCTCTGTTCCCGAATATATCACTCTTGGGAACGAACATTGATGGCAAACAAATACGATTCCCCTTGGTTGGTTTGGAACTAGGGTTTTTGGCCAAATCTCCTAGGTGAACTACCAGTAGTTCAACCTCGTTATCGCCCCGGATGTCGGCCTTTCGTCCTCTCACTTTGGTGGGAAAACACCTCCGCCACGAGAAGGCAGTGTGTAAGGCTTCCTCAGCAGAAGCTATTTGAGACGCTTGGTTGCATGGGAGCATTTCACGAGGTGCAAGGGAAGAGTGACCAGCCACAACCCTATACACCCACCGCCAACCATACTGAGGCTTTTGGAGGCACATAATAAATACCGATGGAGTTACCAATGAAGAATATGAAAGAATTATTGCCGAGATGTACACTCAGTGTCCAATCTCTATTTGCTGGAAGAATTTAATTGTGGAATGGAGTGCCCATGGATTATTTCCCATTAGGTCAACTCTTAGCGGTTATATTTATGATCGAACTAGAAAATACAACGTTGGAATAAGAAATTGAGAATAACATCAACCAGGCTTTGTTTTACCGACAGTCTGCACTGATATATATATATATATATATATAACCAATTACATGGGATTGGCAGATGTGCCACATAATATGAAAATAAGGACGTGTAAAGGGATTAATTACAAATCAACGAAATCTATTGCTTCAATAAGGATCCTTGGTTTCCTGTACTTGATATTCTTTTCCTACCACTGCACATGTTCGTGACTGCATTCACTTGACGTAGTTCTAGGGAAAGATGTTAGCGTGCTAGGATTGTACCCAGGATAAATGATTTTCTGGTTGATGCAGTAAGTTTTTGAAAGGTACGACCCGAGTTTATATTGCACCATGAGAGATTCACATTAACACGATGTACGCTTCACGTGCTTTTAGAAGAAAATAATCTATCGCTTAGATGTGCAGCTTCAAACCGGTTGCACATGAAGGTCATCATCAATGCTGATTATTTCTATATTACCGAAGCAGCTTCAGGTTGCTGAGATGTCGTACTTTAGTTGCGTGCGAATGACAAATCTGAATTTCTTTATCGAATTTTCCATCTTAGAAGATGTGAATCGCTTAGATATGCTCCTCAAGCTGAAGCCAATGCCAGTCAGTCCTAATGGTTCACGCCTATGCATATGCACTGATCAATTGCACTTGACATACTGGAGAACTCATTGTGGGTAAAAGCTCGGTGAATTCAGATGATAATGATGGCATCAAATGTATTTTTACTGGCCATTCGACCAATGAAATGATCAATGTGTGCGACGTTGTCTGATTGTTTTTACAGTGTTCAGTGCTCAGTTTTTTGTTCTTTCTACATATCGCGCTGTTTCCGCCAAAAAACACAATTTAGCGGCATTCAAGGCCTTCCTTGATTTAAGAATGTCCTCCGATGATGAGACCTTCCTCTTTAGTCTACGAAGCTATCAGTCAACTGAAACGTTTGGTAGCCCCATATCTGGAACACTTCTACACTTCAGAATTTGTTTCGTTTCTTCGTACTACGATTCATCTGTCACAATGTAAGCATGTGCAATGAAACAATCGATATACGTCGGCTCCATTTAAGCTGTGATTCCCATTTCATCGTTTTGTGAAATTCGTCATTTCGTTATTTAGAACATTAGCGCGATATCCCATTCGAAATGGGAAACTGCTTTTGCCAATGGTGACTTTTATTTGCTTCATCTCGGGTAACTCCTTCTGCTACTCTGATTGGATACAAAATGTTAGCTACTTTACGGCAGTTTATCCGCCGCTGAATTTGTTCATCTAAAAGCCGTCGACGTTTTATCGTGACTCTTTTACGTACCGCTATGTTATATAGGAAGCCAAAACGGATATTCGTATTTGATGGCTTTCTAGTGAGATCACCTGGAAAGTGATCCAATTTGTGCATCAGAATAGTGTTATCCGAATTATTGTAGACGACGGCGCTTTGATGTAGAGTGCAGACAAATTGTTCATTGGAATAATAATTTCCATCTTGTATTCTTTTGTCAATTTTTCATGCATCCGAATTATGGGAATATCTTAAGTTCTCCCGTTACCATCAGATGAAGTAGGACTACTCAGATGAGAAAACTATATATATATTCTCGAAAACAGTTGGGATAAACTTTCTCCTTTCCAGTTTTGGAGCACTTTTTATTTGACCATTCATCGAAGAATAAACTTAACAGTAGCAATATTTTTTTTGCTGGTATTCACATTACTTAGGTGATATCCACGGGCAATACAAAGATCTTTTGCGTCTATTCGATTTGGGTGGCTTTCCGCCAACCTCCAATTATTTATTTTTGGGCGATTACGTGGATCGAGGTAAACAGAGCTTGGAAACCATTTGTTTGTTGCTGGCTTACAAGATTCGTTACCCGGAAAACTTCTTTCTCCTACGCGGAAACCACGAATGTGCCGCGGTCAATCGGATCTACGGATTTTACGATGAATGTGAGTTGATACTGAATTTACTCGTCTGCCACTGAATAGGAGAAAAAACAAATAAGACAACATTGTCGTCCATTTGTCGTACTTCCGCTGACTATATACAGTATTGATACTATTGTTATTATCTTTTCGCTCAAAATTGAATGGTTTTAGGTTGTCGACGTTTTGGCCCTCGGTTATGGAAGACATTCACAGATTGCTTCAATTGCATGCCAGTCGCAGCCATCGTTGGTGACAAGATCTTTTGTTGTCATGGAGGTAGGCGGTTCCTTTTTATACTCTGTTTCTGCTGTTTGTTACACAGTCCAGCACATAAATTCACATGATACCATCTTATAAAAAGTAGATTATAATTCATTCATTAAATTTTTTTATTTAATTGTTCGTAGACAGGTTGTGTAGTGATTTCAATCAATGTGACAGGTGATTCAGTCTCTTCTCTAGCGTTGCATTTTGAGTAGTCTGTAGCGGGCATTACAAGTGCACCGCTTCTAGGGCGGTGCAATTCAATTGTGATGGGTTTCACTCTCAAATTACAAAATGGTTCCCTGCAAGCTGAATTCATTAAATGACAAGCATATCCTATTGGCCCCTGTTTCTAACCTCCGTCTTTGGTTTTATCAGAAATTTCAATAAAATCATCGGAGTTGAATAATGATAATAATAGTAATGATGAAAAGTTTGATGGACAAGGATACCGCCAGTATTTAAGAAAAGGAGTAGTCGCTGATTCCAGTCCTCCACACAAGAAATGGGCAAGTAGTACGATGGTGCCGGACGCCCTATACTACTTGATCGTAGGCTTGTGCTATTAAACTAGAGCGCTTTTTTGTTTTGCTCACTAAGGCATCTTGCCGAGTGACACCCATCCAATACCCCAAATTCTGTGTTTATCAAATCTCGTGGATCACTGAAGAATGTGTTTNAACGAAAGACGTCGTTGGAGAAACGGTACGGATGCCTGATGACCTGCCTGCATTCACGAGCTTTGCATATAGAGACCGTGCACAGCATGTCGACCGACTCCTTTCTTATGGCCTGGCATTTTGATAGAGGCCACCAATCTAATGCCCCAATTTCAGTGTATGTCGAAACTCGTGGATCACTGAAAAATGTGTTTAGCGGTTTCTTGTCCGGATAGCATTGCCACAACATTTATTCCTCATCCAACTGTCTATTGTAACGACTGTCGGACTAATTACATTTTCCTCCCGCAAATCTGGTTGTTTATATATCAATTCAATTTTCGGGAAGTGCAAAATCATAAATTTAAGGTTATCAGCGGGTTGATTTTAACTTCTGTACATTATCATGATGCTCATAGAGTAAGGGATGAGCACTGTGAGACGTAGCACTTTTGTGACGACGGCGCATGCAATGGTTCGGTCATGTCCTGTGTAGGCCGACCATTGTTCTGACTATACAAACCCTCACCCCAACGTCTTGTCCAGAATGGGGCTGGCGTCAGCTGGGGTCAGCTGAATGCCTTGATCAGCACTTTGAAATGCGACATGGAATGCTTGGACCTCACAACTGCCTGTGACTCCGTAGGTTGCAACCTAAGGTGAATAGTAATCTGTGTTGATCCCTCCACCGACCGTAGGGACGTCCATGAAGCCGAGTCATCTTCTCTTAGGTGTTAGTCGCTTAAAATTGTAAGTAAAAGTAAGTATGCTGTGTCTTCGAAACACGCATACTGGATGCTATTTTATCACTCTTTAATTCAGATTTACCATTTTACTCATACTTCATTCTCCGTTTGTCGGACAATTTGGCGTCTAACGCTTGTGATTTTGCCGGCGCGCAGGGGGCGGGGGATCGCGTTGTTCAAGATTTAGTGTTTACTTGACTGGATTTCGGTCAGTATTCGAATGTGTGCTTTGCCACTTGCCGGTTCGGTGCGGGTTAACAGCATCAGAGTTGAGCGTCATTGCTCATTCATGGTGTCTGGCTATGCACCGACTGACTGTAGCTTGCTTTGACTGAGAACTGAATTCAATTCGGTTGCTGCAGTGTTGACTTGTCGACGTTATAGTTATCGCTGGTGACCTAAATGCTCACGGAAAGGTGTCTGGGTGGCCCGCATGTTTCTCTGTCCAGCTGACCAAACGAACAGTAGAGAATGGCCCCTTTAAGTTTTCCAGAAAGCACAGGTTGCTACTATTAAGTAGTAGTAGCAGTATACCGTCACGAGCGATATGGTTATAATACGAAGTCGAAGCAAAGCGTTTTCGGATACCCGTACGAGATGCAAATGACCGGATAAGAAAAATGTAGACTGTAATATTTCGTGAAAGTTGTTCACTGCTTACAGCTCAGAACCAAATATCAAATAACGAACGCAGCTCACAAGTCATAACGGCGCTATACTCAGACTTCAGTCGACGTCATCAGAGCGCGATGATTATCTACTACTGCAAATACGGTTTAAAGCAGCAGCAGAATAATGATTGTTTGCTAGCTTTCTTTGGTGATGACAGACCTTGAAGAAGCACGGTTTCTGAGTGGTTTGCGTAATTCAAGTATGGCAGGCGGCCCCTGGATGATGAGACACGGGGAGGTCTACCTTTTGAGGCCACCACAGCAGGCACCATTATTTCTGTGCAGGCGATTGTGAAGGTGGGTGCACAGGTGACAGTGGCACAGCGAGCAAAAGCCATCGGGATCTCATTGGGATCAGTCGGCACCATCCCACATGTGAAGCTCAGTCTCGATTGGGTTAGCTCACGCTGGGTACACGATGCGCTCAGTGAGGAACAGAAGACAATTCGGGCTTATTTTTATGTAACTAATAAAACGTTTTGTGCATTCGGAAACGTTTGGTTCAGCCCTGGTATTATTCTTTTTCCTCACTAGTTTCACTGATCATACTTTGAGACAGTAAATTTTCGGGAACGGGGCTGCTGCCAATCATAGACTGCCTCGGATATTACAGGGGGAGGGAATCGAACTCACGAACTTTGGATCCCTGTACTGATGATCCCAACCGCTAGGCCACCGACAATGCTGCCTGTGCCTGTTAATCAATCGCAAACACCCTCCGGAGTCCGAGACCAACAACGATATGTAAGGTAAACCTCCAAAATGGATGTAGGAGTGGACCTATGCGATCGCCTCTGAATTCAACCATTTATCAAAGGGCTTGGTGGACATTTTGAGGTGATAAAGTAGGCAGTTCAAACTGCGGTCAAATAAACCGTTGCACAAAAACGCAAGTTTAACAACTATATGCGTGACAGATGATGATGTAAGTAGAGGTCTAACTGTGCACGTGATCAAAATAACTTATCTTCTCTATCAGCTTCTCGGCGGCCGTGCGATTGGGAGTAGTTCGTATCCAGTGTTATCATCAAATTTATCCTAAAACTAACTAAATAAGGATTAGAAATAAAAGTGACAATGGCTTGCACCCTAATTGGATTTCCAATCAACTGAGGTAATCGTTGTATGAACACCAGCCAGTGACTCAGCTATATTTTGCGTATGCCTATCCATCGTCTGCCCTTCCGAGCTCTTTCATCGCACGTACTGAGCAGAGCTGGAGGAATCGACGAGACGGTCAGATTATGTTTAAATCTCATTCCACATTCAGACAGCTGAATTGACAAAATTTGACCGAATCGCATGGATATACTCTTTTTCCTTATTTTCCTTTTCCTTTCGTTTCCCAATCACGCTACAATAGGTTTGTCTCCTGATTTACAAAGCATGAATCAAATTCGAAGAATTGCTCGACCGACTGATGTACCCGACTCGGGTAAGTTTACCCGTTATTTGTTTGTCAGTCAACTTGACTTCATGTCTCTACGGTGACTGTTCACGATGGTTTTCCGTGTGTTCCGTTGATGTCATGATAGTGCCAATTCATGTGTATTAGTTTCCGGTAAATGGTCTTTTCGGGACTTTATGCTACAGGTTCCCCGATGAGTATTACGTATCCTTGGAGGAAACAATGAGTTTAGTCTATGTTGCTATTAAAGGAGCATTGCATTTCATGCGTCCTGTGTGATATTAATAAATCCCTCCTGGGTATGATTTTATCTGCTTCAAATAGGATACGAAAAAATCTAAAGAATGTGGCTGTAAAATTTGAGTTTTTATTTGCTCCTTTAAATTTTTTGATAATTCCGTGCTCTTTGTTTTCCACCGTCTGTTCCATCATCATTACGATGGTGCTCGTAGCTTTTCACAACTCGTTCCGTCCGGTCTTGGCTAAGCATGTGCGTGTTAGGTTTGATTCCAAATACGTATACTCACTCAATTTTCGTGACTGAAATTTCAGACGAGAAACTCATTTCGCGTTTGACAGATATCATAAGTAGGATAACTGTGGAGAACGAATTGCTGTACATTTGCGACGCATTACCGACACCATTGCGTGTTATCATCTCGACCGACGAAAGCGCCATGCTATTGACACACACACAGATCTGCGCAATCAGGTTCCGGTTTGATGACCAGTTTGTTCACATTATATCCCATCACAGGTCTTCTTTGCGATTTGTTATGGTCCGATCCGAATCCGAACATAAACGGGTGGATTGAGAGCAATCGGAATGTGAGTTTTCATTTCGGAGTTGATGTGGTCAGTCGGTTTCTCGAGCGGCACAACTTCGACTTGATTTGTCGTGCACACGAAGTGGTCGAAGATGGCTACGAATTTTTCGGTCGGCGTCAATTGGTCACCATCTTCTCCGCACCGAATTATTGCAACGAGATGAACAATGCTGGTGGCATGATGAAAGTGGATGAAAATCTGACTTGTTCCTTTCAGGTAAAAATGAAAATTAAACGAAAACTTCCATTTTCCCTTCGCTACAACCCTCTTATCGCAGTAACATCTTATCTCATATAGTATATGTATGTTTATGTCAAACATCTGGGTCCAGACGGTACAATAATCTTTATTAAATATAGTTCCATGATTTTTTCGTGGAAGTGGTACAGTTCGGTTGCCCTGGTCAAGGCAGGTGAATTTTCTTGGGGAGTCCGTAACCGGAGCCTTCGGCTAACCATAGTCTGACCCGTAAGGCGGCGAGGGGGTGCATGAAAACCGCAGTTAATCGGATGCCGGTGTCCAGTTGGTCGGATCATACACCCTTTGGACGAGGTCAAACGTCTAAGGTGATCAATGCATCTCGATCCCTAATCGAACTGATCACTGATACCGAAACCAAGATGGTGTAAGCGTGTGTGGTTCATACGCCTCTTGTTTGCTTTGGAATCGTGACTTTAACCATTCGTTCACTGACCTGTTTATAGCCTCAGATGTTGGGTTTTCGTCCTCTCACTTTAACGGAAAGACCTTTGCCATGGGAAAAAAATGTGTTGGGCTTCTTCACTGGAGGCTGTTCGAGACTCTTGGTCGTAGGAGAGCATTTTACGAGGTGCAAAGGAAGAGTGACCAGCCACAACCCAAGGCACCCACCCCCGACCATACTGAGGTCTTCAGAGGTATCCCATACATAAGGAGCGTGTGGCGTATACGTATTTGCCCTGTGATTGCGTTGGGACCGAATGCGTACGTTTAGTGTTTTGTTATTTCACTGTTGTTCCAGTAAAAGCGAACGATTTACCTGGGAGACCGCACCTGAAAGGCTTCCTGAATGCTCTACTTCACCGGTAACATTTTATGCTACCAAGACTTCTTTACTTTTACTCCAGTATTTTTTGCTACTTTTTACCAACTTGTCTGATCATCGAACTGAATTCTGCCTCGAAACGAATCAGTGTTCGCCGTCTCCAAGTCCTCGTTCTTACGATTTGCGATGGTTCACTGATAGTTCGGTGAATTCCCCCACCCCCCTCCGTTGATGAGTTCGGTATCGGTGACACACCAACCGATTTAAAACCATGGTTTTTGTTCTATACTGTCTCATCTCATTTGTTATGCATTCACCGCTAAGATGTACTGAGTTGAATGTCGCTCACACCGGGAATGTGAACGCTAGAATCGTTTTGAGAAGGACCTATTCTAAGCTACACGTTTCATTTAGCAAAACATTCAGTTCTTGAGAAAATTAGACATTTTAATGTCATGAACAAAGTGACATTTGTTCGTGAAATGCAGCGATTTTATTGCATTCCACGGTTTACGATGCAGTTAAAAAGAGGTGTCTCGTAATTACAGACAAAATATTCTCAGAAGTTTTCTTTCTAGTTCCACATACAATAGTAATAAAATATGATTTGGCAAATACTTGGTGCATTTCCCACGTGATGATCGGGAATAAGCAGTAGAAGAGCAAATGATCTATTTTTGGTTTAGCTAAGTATTCTCTACGGCCAACTGTGTTAATATCTGACCCTGTTCTCTGAACGAAGTTGCTGCGTTTTGGGAATGGGTCCTCACTTCAATTTGTGTGGCAGAAAGCATAATTTCTCGTCATCGAGTAATTGCCGTGCACACAACAAAGTTTGTACTTTTGCACCCCGTCGAAAACGGTTTAGTGCCGATCGGTAAACGGTGGCATCTTAGCATCATTTTGTACCTATTTTTCATGTCGATTCTTGTCTTTTATTGATCAGCAGGATTGTTCAAAATCATCTAGCCCCTATTCTTCACGTGATCTACCGAAACAGGGGTAGAAGGGCGGAGGGGGTGGCGTCGCACAGCAAGTGTGCTGCGATGATCATCGATTTCTCATTCATACATATTACAAATCGAAAAACCGTTTGATACGAATGAGCTATTTAATTAAGCAGAATGGTGTACTCTCTGATCTACGTCATCACGTTGCGGTTGTTATTACATGCTTTTTAATATAAGAACCATCAGTTTGGGCCTTTAAAATTCATTTTTGAACCTTCGTGCCAGCGTAAGCTGTGGGTATTGACATATTCAGGTTTTATTATTATCATTTTCAAACAGTCACTCACAACTGGTTGTTGATTATCGGCTATTCATCCCCTTATTTGCGTCAGATCATTTCGCACTGGTACCATTGTGAAGTGGTGACAAGCATTCATCAAACTTGTCAACCTGAGTCCATAATCATGCTCCATAGTCACTGTTCACATGCCCTGGCACTGTTTGCATGCCGCGATGGAACCCCAAGGCGCTTGTCAATAACAATGAGGAATTACAGTAGCATGCTTTCTCTAAGAAAGAGATCGGTCACATGATTATAAAAAAAACATCTGGGAGATGCATATTCGTTGAATGTGTGGTGTAATCCGGAACCTTCCTCTCTTGATTAGAATAAAGCATTTATGCTCATTGCACACAATATAGTTCCTTTTAAATGCGTTTTTTTATCCAGCTCGTAACCGGAGTGGCATCTGAATAACAAGCTGACCTTAAGCCAGTGTCTGAGAAGTTTAACTGACGGCTAGTTCATCCATGCGCAGATGAAGGCAATGACTCCTGGGTCCTTCGGACTATCTGGGTTTCTTGTATCGTATTGCCTGCAATTGTCCGTGCACATCTTTTTCATAACAGGCGCTCGCATACACCCTTCAGAGAACAGGGCTCTACGCTGAGAGGAAGGCATATGTGAAACAAAAGTTGTCAACATAAAAGTGCACAGGAGACAATCTCAATACAAGATATAGAAATCTATCAGTGAACGAATCAATCCTTATAAAAGAGGTGAACTGCAGGCTTTGAAATACACTGCTCAGGAGTGAGAGACAGAACAATGGAATTGAAATCCGATTTCCAGTTTCACTGTTGAGACTGCTGATGTTTTACGTTAAAAACGACTTGTTAAGGAGGAGGTCGGTTCACGGTACTATAGCCATTTGAAAAAAAGATTGAGGTACGGAAGCTTGGTCTTTCGAACTAAGGTGGTCTCTTATGCATTAAAAATCTGGATTATGCCGAGAGAGAGGGATATGCGCACCATCCAAAGCGAGCACAAGTGAGAACAAGCAATCAGATTGAATACCGGATGTGGTTCTATATGACATGCGGGTATAAGAGTGAACAGTTCACGCTAGAGAACCAGTTTGATTTTAGACCAGGTCGAGGTTCTGTAGACCACATTTTCACCCTTCATCAAATTCAGAACACCGACACTCCTTTTGTAGACCCACCATTTCTGTCTTCCTCGATCTGTAGGCGCCTTTCGACTCAGGCGCTACCTCCATCTGGGGTATGTGCTCGAGAAATTCGTTTTAATATTACGATCCCTTCTTACTAATAGCCGAAATCGAGTTCGAGCTTACGACACTTTTTCGCCCGAGCTCACTACAGAAAATGGTGTTCGTCAAGGTTTTCCTCTCTCTCCTGTTCTATTTAATTTTGTGATAGATTTGATTCTTGAAACAGCCCTATCCTCGTGTTCTGAGATTAGCGTGGATTTTCTCCCTGTTGGTAGACTGTAAGATCTAGAGTATGCAGACTACATTGTAATGCTAATTGAAGATCCGGGTAAGTTGCAAGTTTTTCTGGATAGCTTATTGCTTGCGTAGCCATTTTTGGTGTGTGTTTTGTACCTTCAAAGTGTAAAATGTTGCTACAAGATTCGGTTAGCCCAACCCTCAACCTCACTCTAACTGGGTAAGTAGTACAGGAAATAGACTGATTTCGCTACCTAGGCAGCTACATCTCCCCTAGCGGACGTGTCATAGGTGAAGTATCGGCACGCATACGGAAGGCTCGGTTGGCAATTGCCGATTAGGGTCATCTGTGGCACCGTCGCGACATCCGGTTGTCTGTGAAGGGCTGAGTGTATGCTGCAGCAGTTCTGCTATACAGTGCAGAGACTTGGTCATTACGGGAACAGTATACAAATAGATTGTTGGTGTTCAAACACCGCTGTCTATGTCGCATTGCCCAAGTCTAGTGAGGAATGCGGACAAGCACTGCTGAGTTCTGGCGTAGAGTTTTAGGTAATCGCGCTCGTCCATTGGAGCAAATGGTCTACCTCCGTAGATTGTGGTGATTAGAATATGTGTTGCGCATGTTACCAGATAGGTTCCCACTGCGCGCAATGTTTGCCAAAATTGGTCAAAGGTAGTCCAAGACTTGATATGAGGGTGTGAAAACTCTAACCAGGAGACTGGGTCACATAGATACCGTTAAGCTCTCGAATGGGGACCCGGAGATCAGAGTGATCGCTCGGTAAAGACACGGTGATGTGGTGCTCTTGGATCTATTCGTTATTCTTTAAATTCCAGTCCATATGCACTCTCTACATTTCCCTTGAATTGACTCTCAACAGTCCAATCTTGATTCTGCGGTTTTATCCCAATGGGCAGCTAGAGGACAGTAACCAAAACCGGCGCACGGAAGTGCATGGTTAATGGTTATAAAACTTGAAATGGAAATTAAAACGGTTATACGAGATCATGGTGTTTGCGAAATACATCTTTATAGGAAAATGAAGCGAATGACATCAGCCATTCAAACACAGCCTATATAAGATTCTTGCGAAGTCAGAGGTTTATTCAATACCGGTTCGCCGGGTCATGGGACGAGGAGTGGGTAAACAACGGTGGAGGTATTCCTAAAAGGAACCGGGTAAAAGTGCAATTGATGCCTTGAACCAAAGTATTCACGAATGAGCCAGGAGGGACAGACTGAAACACTCAGTCCTGCACAGTACGACAAACCCGGTAACAAAGGAGGATAGCTAATTTATCTGCCGCTCGGTTCAAAAGCACGCCTCATTCAAGGAGCCTTTTGGTGTTCACCATGCCAATTCCTGAGGCTAAAGTTGCAGGGTTCCGCAGCCTAATGCGATTGTAAGAATAACTCGATCGACTATTCACATGTTTTTGTTTATTGAAGGATAAGACCATGAAAATGATGCAAAGCGAAAATATTCAAAGCAGACTGCTTACGTTTATAAAAAAATATGATGCCAATTTGAAGTGTGAGTGTCGTCTTACCTGCTGCGTATTTAACAACTCTTACATTATAATCGCCCCACTGATTTGACTGTTAACTTCTGACTCAATCGCATTCCTTTGCACAGTCTGTCACCGTCTGATCGAATTCAGGAATTCACTGTACTAACACATCTCTATTGCCCATCCAGACAGCTGCATTCTGTCGGTCTTCATAGGTTCAATTTCTGCACACGGACGGTTTTTATTCGTGTTAGCACCACCCACGGAGGTACATGAAGCCAACAGCGTATGTATGAATCATCGATTTACTTTCCAAAGGTGTGCTCCAGGATCAGTTTTCTGCCAAATATTTTTCATGTTTAATCGGATACGACCGCTTTTATACTTATCCATCTCAACGTTTCTTTTTATTTATCAGTTCCCTCATCATAAAATTGTCGAACTGCTGGATTCATCAAATATGATTTTTCTCGTTGAATAGTTCCCTGATGTGCAAAGCGCATCCATACTGAAGTTCATAGTTCATAGTTCATGGTTCAATTTAATAGATTTGAGTATTTCCTTAACACTTCATTGATCTGTACAACAACAGGGGATAAACTCGCTACCAGAAAAACCAGTGTGATACATAAGTCATATTGAATTGGCCGCTTCATTTTCGCTGTTTATCACTCTTCTGTTTCTCTAAACGAAGCTTCTAACGTTTTCCATCTAAGTCTGCCGAACTCAGACGTGGACAGTGTGGTTTGTTCGCCTGACTTCACACTAATTTGATCTTGAATACACTGCAATATATCTGCACAGTTAAGTGAAAAATGTGGACGAAATTGGTATCCGTTTTACTCACTCATAAAGCGAATTCCGCCACACCCACCCTCGACCATAAAGGGACATTGAACCGCGGACCATAGACAGACAATTCTCGTTACATCACAGCAACTCTCTAGTTGGACAAATATCGAATGAGTTATCGTCGGATATATGGAATCCTTGATTGTTTTCACCTATCTAGAACATGTATGGTATCAGTGTAATGTTGCTATTCATCTGTCGAAGTTCAACGGCCCTACCTTGTGTCACGGGATCAGCAATTGATTGCAAGGCCAGCTGTTTAGTTGTATATTGCGCGGAACAGATCTCGTGAACCGGACCCACCCAATTTTGATAAACAAAGTGTCAGCGACGTCGGCATCGCTTACCTCATGTATACAGTCTGATGGCATGTGGATAGGGTCAGTGCGTTTGACATATTTGCTTTACCAGTTATCCGTGTAGATTGTTCTGTATCCATTCATACTAGTGCGATGCTGTATAATGTCAGCGACTTTGCAAATAATGTTCATGATTTTTTCCGATTTCAGCCTGTTTTCGCATGTTCGTATTTTTTTTTTAAATTTTCACTGACTCCGAAAAATGGGTTATCATCCACAAGGCCGGAACGTCCGCGTTGTGTGCCAAGTTTTTAGATGGTCTAATCAAGAATTTCAAATTTCCCGCTGGAAGACAACACAAAATTAATATTGCTTCTTTTCCCGATGATATCTTGTGGATGATTACCTTGTTTTCGTGATTTCCTGCGTTGGAACTATTTTATTATATCTATGTTTAACGGCATACGCATCACAGGTGGAAAGCTTTCTCACTCTCTGTTCCTCTCAGTGGGTCTCCCTGTGTGTATTCTTTCTAAACGTCATACATATACCAATTACAGTATTCGGAATTTGCATAGCATCAGCTCCTCATTCATAATTTTCTGATCATGTATTTGCACACACGCCTCAGTCCAGACTGTACAATAATTCTAATGAAAAGAAAGAAATCCATCTGATCATGTAGTGTCACGATCTAAATTCTTCTGCTAGTTTTTCTTGTCGTGCTCAGGTAATGTTTGAACTTACTCGTGAACTTTTAGCGCTTGCTTTGTGTCGATAATTAAAAATTAGTCCGCCATTTAGTCAAGAGAGATCGAGATAGTTTTACCAGAGCTATGATAAAATGAATAGATAATACCTCTTGTTTCTCGAATTATAACGTTTATACAAATGTCCACCTTATGCAAAGGAGACAAGATTCCTTTTAAGCTTCATCGCATATTGTGTTTCTTGTTTCTTAGATTTTGAAACCGTCGGGCAGAAGACATCGATATTCTCTGGCATTAACGACAATCGAGCGATGGCAGCGGTGAGAGACGATCACATTCAGTCGGGTTGATCTCTCGCAATGTTTCTTCGATCACATGTACAGTTCCATACCACTTCCCATAATTTTTGTGTAATCTAACTTTGCGAAAGGATTTTCGTTCCTCCTCCATTTTGGGTGACTTACAGCTTATCCAGGTCTTCTTTCTTCGGAATTTATTATTTTGCAGTTATTTCTTATTTTTCTTCGTTTACCGCACTGTCTTTCGTAAGATATTTTTACACTATTTACCAGAATCACTACGAATAGTGAAAACGTTTTTGGGGGAAAATAGATTTGAGCAAACTTGTTTCTTGTATTTACAAATTGATGACTTTCCACCGGTTGTTCTCCGTGAGCGTTCTTCCGTGTCCATTTGGATTGGTTCGATAATACTTTATTCGAGTGAATTAACTCCAATACCAGGATCGAATTTACGTGGTTATTTTCTGAGGAAATGTTTTTTGCTGTTCACGAATGCACAATGGTCAACTGTATGAACCTCACTATTCTGGTGGCACTGTATCTATTTCGTTTCTGTTTGATACCACTTACGGCGCACATATCGTGATCCAAAGGACACACAGTTTTGCGGTTTTTCAAGCTATGAGCTTAGATCTATTCTTCAGTGTTATTTTAGTTACTGAAATGCTACTCAGTAGTCAGATGTTCCTGCTGGTGAATGAAGAATTCGAGAAAAATGTACGCTGGGGCTTACCAGCAGTGCGCACTAATTTTCTGTCCCTTTTTATTCTGCACCAATAGATGAGATAGCTCGGAGAAATGAGGGAGTTTTCGAACTGGCTTACTAGATCGAACACTTGCCATCAATATATATATATATGTATATATATATATATATATATATATCAACAAGGTTATTGTGACGAAAATTATTTGAATGGACTGACAAAAGATTATTGGATATGCATGCCTGACGAGCCTCAAGAACCGCGAAACCGGTCGTGTGCTTCTAGGGAAACTTTGTCCAGTCGTTCACATACTACTTATTATGAAATATTCTACCAAGACCATCAGGTCACGTTTGTTGCGGTTAGTAGCATCTAACCGACTTACAAAACACCGAATCATAGCATTGATTTTTCATTGTCCTGGCTCTGTCTATCCAATGGTTANGGACGAAAATACACTTCCTGTGTACAAGTTTATGAATGAACTGACAAAAGATTACCGGATACGCATGCCTGACGAGCGGCAAGAACCGCGAAACCAGTCGTGTGCTTCCAGGGAAATTTTGTCCAGTCATTCACCTACTACTTATTATATATATAATATATAAATGTACAACAATCTTTATAAAAAAATGAAAAACGTCCGTGATTGCTATCAATGTTTAATACAAGGTCTTTGAATCGGGTCGAGCTTACGTATCTCACCATTGGATTGTAATCACATAATCCCTCTATCGTGTGTTGATTCCCACACCTAACATTATTTCGCTATCAAAACGACAGCCATTGTGCAACTACCAATAGCTGGGCAACTATATAAAATGATGTTCCATTGACTGTTTGATAAAACCAGTATGTGGACCATTATATTATTTATTATATTTCACACTCGTCTGAGATGAGACGGTGTGCCAAACAAATCATGGTACAATAATCTTTATAAAAAAGAAAAGCGTTCCATGATTGGCCTGTGGGCTGAATACTGCCAGGTTGTTCGGGCCAGGGCAGGTGAATTTTCTTGAGGAATCTATAACCAGAGCCTTCGGCTAGCCAACGCCTGACCTGTAAAGCAGCGGGGCGGTGTGTGAAAACCGCAGTCCATTGGGGACCGGTGCCCAGTTCATCGGATCATACGCCCTTAGGACGCGGTCAAACATCCAAGGTGCCTAATTGAGCCGGTAACCACTACCACAACCGAAAAGGTGTGTGTGGTTTCTACGCCTCCTCTAAGTTGTTTTGGAATCAGGGTTTTTGGTCAACTCCCCTAGGTGAACTGCCACTGTTACATCAACTCGAATATAGCCTCGGACGTCGGCTTTCCGTCCTCTCACTTAGGTGAGAAAACACCTGCGCCACGAGAAGCCAGGGAGTAGGAATTCCTCAACGTAGGCTATTTGAGACGCTTAGTCGTATGGGAGCATTTCGTTAGTGCAAGGGAACGGTGATCAACCACAACCCTTGACACCCACCGCCGACCATAGTGAGGATTTTGGAGGCAGTATAAGGATGCACCACGTTGTTTTGATGTACTTCCGTTTTTCGTTTCAGATATTCGCTCCACGTACCTTTGCGAAATTGGGTGCACACCTGTTGCCTCATCACAAAACAGCTCATACACAAATTTAAAGTTGGCCTTTGAAAATTCGATATTAGTTCCGTTTTCTTGTTCATGCTTAAGTACTAGACTGGTTCTAGATCGGGTGGAGTCTGCGTTCACCATATTTTCACTCCGCCAAGTTCTGGAGCACAGACTTTCCTTTGGTAGACCTACCATCTCTGTTTGATCTAATGCCGTCTTCGATTCAGTAAGCTGCATTTGAGGAACCTCTTTTTGTTAATGGTGTGTTAGAAAACAATATTTAACCAATACGATTCCTCTGAATTAATAAACAAAGTCGTCTTCGGGCTTTCAGTTTTTTCCTCGGAGTTCACGACGGAGAACGGTGTTCAACAGGGCTACTCACTGTTCGTTTATCTTTGCCTTTGTAACCGAAACGAATCCGAAACAAGCACTGCTCTCGTGCGAGGATAGTGGCATCCATAAAGCTAAAATGTAATTTATCTGCTTTTGATTATGTAGACGATATTGTTCTTGTAAGTGAGGATCTAGGTAAACTGCCGGCGTTTGGTTAGAGTGTTAGAGTAGCTACCAATGTTTAGCATACATCCTGCACCTTAAAGTGGTAAATGTTACAGTACTGGGTTGGTTCAACTCTAAACATAACATTGATTGAAACAACAGAAGAAAATCAGATGGATTTTCTTCGCGCATACAGAAAGTTCTGTTTACGTATACTTGAAATACTTACTTCACCGTCGTGGTATCCATCTGTCCGTAGAGCTTCGAGTGCATGCTGCAGCAGTTCGGGTTGATGCTTAGCTGTAGAACATAGACTAAGTCGCTACAGGAACAGCGAATACGGATTATTGCTCTTCAAACATCGCTATCTACGCCGCATGGCACTGTCTAGATTAGGAGCAAAGTTTTCACTAATCGCGGTCGTTCACTGGAGCAATTGTTCAACCGCTATCCATTATGTCATTTGCAGAATGTATCGCACATGCCATCGGATAGATTGCCCCGTGCGCTTTTTTCCGAGACAAGCAGTAATTGGAAGAAGGCTGAAGGTAATCAAACTGAAACCTGGCATGAGTGTATGAAAAGCTTGACCAAGGGACTTGGACAAAAAGGTTTTTATGGCCTCCCGGTTAAGTACCTCAGGATAAGCGTAATAAATTGTTAGAAATAGTGGATAATATTGCTAGGTGTCGTAGATAATGGAGCAGGTGCATCGATTCGATGTCTTCACGACAATAGTCTGTCTAAATATTTTGATACGACTCGCGACTGTGTAGTGTTACCCTCTGTTCTTTCGCCTAAATTGGCTGCAAAAATAACTGAAATCACCGCACTTAGAGGCGGTGTCGATATTTTCTCGCTCGAGTGTCTACCATCTATGGTGCTTTACCAAGTCACCTCATTTCGGCCTCAGCTATTGAAAACTTGACCCACCTCATATTTCAAAACTAGTTAACTAAGGTGACATGTGATATTTTACACTCTGAAGATCTTGAATACCCTATGGAAATCAATGCTAGAGCACAAATCAATTTTCATCTTAGGGGACGACAATGCCCCAACATATCAATGTGGTGACGTCTAGTTATGCCAGCTATCTCATGTGGTTAGGTGGATACAGTAAACTGACAAAGTCGTTCTTATGGTAAAAAGTGCATATAAATTATGCTTTTCCATCCACATAGGGTATTTTCATCTAATGGCCGCAAAAATGAACAAACAATTTTGGGTATAAAAATATCACATGTTGTCACCTTATTTCACTGGTGTTGAGATGTGCCAAAGTTTCTTGAATACTTCGTTTGAAAAGTCCAATAGTCAGTGCAGAAACGACGTGTGTGATGGTTAGCGTTTTCGCCAGAAGCATATAAACTCCTTCAGGTACATTCTAAGTTCAGATTCGTTTATCGCCGGAGTTGTGTGATGAGACAAATTATATGTATACAGGGTTTCACTATTCTGTGTGAGCGTGTTTCTGAATAATTGAAGCAAGAATCGCGAGGTAAATCAAGTTGTGTATTATCATACTATGCAAGCCTTGATCGAAATTCAAAAAGCATACATTCTTTCCTGACGACGAAAACTTATTGTCAGTCAAGTTCAGCAGTCGATTCATGCACTTTGACCGGTGAACGTTCAACAGCTTTGTAAGGGCTATGCTTCAAACAACGGACTATATGATACAGAACGCTCTCAATACAAAATAACACAACGGTTAACCAATGACAGTACTATTGCAGTAATGACTATATACGAAAAGGATCGGGAAATGAGTTTATAAATAATAAATAGATCGGGTAAGATAATAGGAGACCAACAAATTCATTAGGAAAAAAAGGAAACAAAACATCACAAGAGATGATTAGGCATAAAAAGGGATCTAGGATGCACAACAATAAAACAAAGGCTTATGATATTTAGGAAAAAGTTCTTGTCCTGCTCAAAAGGGTGATAATTGGTTCTTGTTTATCCTTCAGGGAGGCTTTAAGATTTTCGTCTGATTTGCCGCACACTTCAAATGGAGAGAATGATCGCAAAGCAATTGTATGGGTTTGTTTTAAGGTTCCGCTGCCATACCACTTCGTAGTCTAAGATAATGGCTTGGAGTAGCCAAGTTACATCATCAGCATACTGAATGAGGAGAAACGGAAGACGCGTAAGCGGAAAATCGAACTTTACATAAAAATGCGTCTTGTACTACGCTTTTTCTGAGGATGCACAACTTGGGTAACGTCGAAGCTGCTGACGGTAGAAAAAGTGATTGGTCAGTAGTTCAAAGTAGGAGGATGACAATACCTGAGGGAATTGTAGATAGCATTGTTTGCCGATCAATTCTATTTAACGTATCGCTTAATGGTGAGGAGAGAAGGTTGTCTGGGATACATCGGGAAAGGATATAAAAAACGGTTAGGGTCATCATAGTTAAATTGAGAGCATGAAGTTTCAAGTGCATGCCTCACAAAAACCAAATCAACTAAGGTGCTAGAAGTGGGACAAAATTTTGGATAATCTTCCCTTGATAATGGAGTGATTGAGGCTACTCTCCAACAGTGGAGAAGATAAGTTTTAGAAAAGTGTAGATAGGGGAAAGAGAAACAACGCATTGCCCAGGATAGCAGGTAGAGATCTTGTCTTGTTAGGATTTATTTTGGTCAAACCATAGTTTATATTTGCAAGAGCACTGATAGCAACTGAGTTTGCCGTGTTCACGTCGTATGTTGCTGAGTTTCATGAATTGTCTTGGAACCGCAAAATGCCCCTACATACGAACCGCAAAGCATCATCGATTTTCAATGCAATCAAAATCATTATTAGATCAATCATCAGAGCGAAGAAATCCACAAAATACTCTCACTCGCAGTGCGGTCCGAATTTCGGAAGTGTTCGTAAAAAGCACGAGGATCATTCCTGGGAAAAGGAAAGTGGAAATTTGAATTAAGTTCTACTACTGACTTATTTGGTAGTAGTCAAATTTAAAATGGTAACAATGGTAAATTTCGTCTTGTGTTTATCCCCACCGTGGGGTAATTCGAAAGAATGGCTATGGCTTTAGACTGAGATGGGTGAGTTCATGGTGTTCATAAACTTACAAACTACAAATGATTACTTTATGCGCATGCACGATGTAGGTGTGCATTATTGTGACTTGTGCTTCTTCACTAATCATTAGTATACGCGTCGATAAAAGCCTTACAGGACTAGTCGTGCTAGAATTCTCCAGGGAACTTCTCACAGAGTACTGCTTTGCCTTAGAACTTAACGACAGAAAGCTGGCGCGTTAAGAACATGGGTTTTCAGAACAACTCTATTTTCAAGACTCGATACGATGACAAAAACATACGTCCCATGAGACTTCCTTGTCACGAAGGACGAAAATTGGCTCAGAACCAAGTGTAGTTTGTTTTTCCAACCCAGAAAAAAACGGTCTGGCTCTGATGAGCAAATAAATATAAGAGAACACAACCCTGTTTGTTTACACATCGATTGCAAAGAAAAACCAAGTTGCACTCATTATACTGCCCGCAAGACTCGGGATTTCTAGGCAGATGGGTTCAGGATTGCCCAGAGAGTGTTTGTTAATCCCTGGATGTTCGCTTGCCAGTGCCAACTCGTGATAAAGAGGGACATAAAACTCACTGAAGTTGATCATGTGACACAATCACCAGAAACTTTTAATGACCTTTTGCACGATTTTTAGTGTAAACCGGAAACGAGCACACCAATCTAACCACCGAATGAACATTTTATGAACCACACCGAAATGCCGTCCTGTATGTTCTTGGTTGCAAATCTCAGCAAAAGAATCTCGTACAATATCTGACAATACCACAATATTTTTATGTTTAATTTAAAAATCTAACTATTGGAATAAGCGCTCCCAATGCTCTGCTGTCTTGAGAACAATATGTAGGAAGGTAGTTACGTTTTTTTGCGTGCTAACTTTTGGTTGATTATTAACAATGTAACTCAAAACAACGGATTTTAATTGACTTATCAGTTGATCCAAGAAACCATAGAATAAGGTTCACATTTTTATTATGCATAAACTACAACCATGGATTCTATTGAATCCAAAGGATCATTAAGGAATCAGGAAAATAAATTCCTTTTATTTTCAGCCTTTCAATGCAGGTCTTCGGTTGTTATTCGAAAGCGCTTTTATGAAAATTTAAGCAAGGATTCCTGATGTGCGGTCAAGTGTAACCTGGTAGATCGAACTGAGTCTGTTTTAATTGGTTCAAAACATGCTCAAATAATCCAATTTCTCTTAGAATCAGTGATGAAACTCTCTTAAAATGTGTGGAAAATCCAAGGTAATCCTGATCGGCAGTTCCCTAAAGTCCCAGTTGTGGCACATTGTAATCGTTTGTTTCAACGGTTATACGAAGAACTATCCTTGTAATGCAATGGTACAAAGTTTCTTCTCCAAACTTTGATTTAGACGGTTTATTTCTAGAAGTACTGGAATATATCTTCTGTCTGCCACGCTAAAGGATTTATACGTCGGTGTATGGGTACCGGGTAAGAGTAGCACCTCTGACCTAAGAGGCTGTCAGCCCGTTTTGTCTCCATCAGGCGCTCACCTCTAACCTGTGGTTCCAAGAAGCTGTCTGGGTGCAACAGTGGGCACACCCCGGTAAACCGCCCAACAGGCGGACTAACCCAGGTTGAGGGAGAGAGCTCAATTCCTACCGAGTCGGTGTCTAATGAATGAATGCAGTGCTAGCACCTAAACAACTCCACGGTCAAGGCAATGACTCAGTACTCAACATGGATGCATGGACTCCTGTTCAGCTAGAATCTATCAATGGCTCAGGAGTCTCCCTCCTCGAAGGGTCACCAGCAACTTTGCGTTACCTTCCTGCTGCCTTACAGTTAGCACTTTGACGTACAAATGCCAGAGGTGATACCTCAACTTAAAGCCGGGTGACGCTGGGGACGTTTCCTGCACCTAACCTCCAAGAAATTCCATGGAATATCCATGAAGTGGGTTTATCATCGCCCAGGAGCCAGCCGCCATAAAGAAAGAATTTATACAGAGATCGACTAAATTTACTGAGTTAAGAATTAACCTGAGAGATATGCTACAGGAATTCCAGTCAGGATTCGTATTCTTTTCCCTACGCCACCACTAAATGGTTCCTGTGTTGAATATGAGAATATCATTATTCGCAATTTTCTCGGCAAATAATCACTTACACAATTAACATATGATGATCAATTCTTTATACTAAACTCAATGAGGTGAAGTCCCATGATTGTTGACGAACTACTGACGAGTCCGAAACAGGACGAAACATCTGGTCAGTGTTCATTGCTTATAATTACTGAATCTGTGAAATGTTCAGTATTAGCGGTGGGATTCGAACCTGCGCTTGGAAGCTGCCTTTTCTTCTGTACAGCGCACGAGCTGAGGTATAAGGCCACACCATAGTACTAATATTTTCACATTTGAATCACACATACAACTTACCAAGGCATTTGGCAACTAACAGGTAGAATGTAAGCTGACAGATTTTCAACATGACTTTAACCTGCCAAACAATAGTTTGAACAATTAGTCTTGCCGTCGAAGTTCATTTGGGGGACTCCGGTGAATTCTAAGGAGAAAGTTGACTAAAGCCACTGATCTTTGTATCACCTCAACATCTCTTCCGTGCTGGGTCCCGGTGGACTACCTAAAACCACTGCAATCTTTTTTCTATAGTATTCATTACTGAATGCAAAACCGAAGTTCTAATATGCAGAATGTGAGTTTTTTTACAAACATGATCCACTGGAAGGCTAAATTTTGTGTTTGAACAAAATATACTTGCACTGTTTTGAAAACCGTATTCGATGGAATTCTTGTAAACGAGAATTTCACATCTAAGAAATAAATGGCATTTAGGGTCGAGATAAAATCCTAATGAAACCAGTAGCACAATTCGAGTAGAATTGAAATTGGCCGTCAACGTCGACTTATTCGAATAAATGAGTTTTATTGTTCTTAGAATGCCATCCATATATAGACACGAAATGGAATACTTCTTTTGGAAAATGTTCCGGAATGGTCTCCTGCTTTTTACGGTTGAAGTGGTTTCACCGATCCAAACTGTGCTGTTTAGAGTCGCAAGTGGACAAGTGGAACCTTCGTGTGTTTTGTTTGTTGCGCATCGACCGGAAACTTGAAATGTCATTGAGTTTAGATAGCATCTTTTGGAATTGGTCTGCCCTTTTTCATAGTCATAACTGTGGATCCCTTGAGGCGTGGCGTAAACGTGGTTCGCTTGTGTTCACGCAGCATCTCTCGGGCTTTAAAGAGATTTTGCTTATCAATAAGAATGACTGCCTTGTTGGCTTGCGTGAATTTTGATTGACAACGTCAGTCAATATTTTTCAACCAGATAACATCATCTACAAAGATGGATTCCAATGTAAGTGGCTGATACTAGAATATTCGAATTTAGGTTTTAAGCCTGATCAGTCGAACTCGGTAGAGGATAACAGCAGCCCGATAAAAACGGACTCGGATTCTTTCGGAATTGGGTTTAGTTTTGCAATATATACGTTTATAATAAATCTTTCAATGTGGTGGGAATGATCCCATCGGTCAGTGCTTCACTTGCGTAGTGAAGCACTGCTTATCCGATTACATTGCCCGACCCTGTACTCACAGAAGCTTTTGATACAAGCAATCCACTTACCGTGGTATTGACCTTCTACTTCTAAAGTTAGTAATCTTTGTGTGCTTTTACACGTTTATTCACCAAAAGTGATTAATCCCATGTGCTATATATGTGCTTGTTTGTTTTAAGTCAGCGAGTGAGAAGATAAAACGAAATGTTAACATCTCACGACATTTGTCTTCTTTCTGTTTTGATGAAATGGATAAGGGGAACTCAATGCTTCAAATTTGATTAGACTATAAATTCCTCATGTGAATGAGGAGTGAACTGAAAAGCTAGCTGCATTCATACTAGAGATTCAACCAAACTCCCATTTGGGTAATGGTCCCAAACTTGTGAAAAACATATTGGTTAGGAAGTTCGTTTCTGATCGTTGGTCCATAGGACGAAGGCAGTGCAGTTAGACAGATCAAGTAGAAGGTGTATAAAGAAATGCAGAACGACTCACGTGTAAATCGAAAAGTGATAAAATAAAGCATGTGAATGCTTCGGTGAATCTTTGCTCAAAGGAAATTTTGTTTTAGAGAGGTGGATATATTACCAGTCTGAAATTAATAAACAGCGTACACAACGAATACAACCTCTTTAGTTCACCTTTCCCCATCAAGCTTTAGGCAAAACCCGTAATTCTTGAGCTTCAACTGATGATATTATGTGAGATTTTTGCCGTGGGAATAAACTGATGATAGTAATAAGGGGTGTATTTTTGTGATCGATGTTTCTTTTATTCAGTCTATTATTGCATCTACGGTGTTCACTTTTAGTGGAACAGCAATCGTTTTTTTCTGTGGTATCGATTTTTGATTTATTCCAGGGCTTGTGAAAACCGTTTGTGTTATATTTGAGACTTTTATTCACAGTAGTAGCGAATTTTATACTATCTTTGTAGTATCGTCATGCGTCATTCGATTTGTTCGTGATGGGGGTATAAAAGCTTTTTACAATAGGTGGCAGAAATATTTGTTGTACCTTACCTGAATATAGATGCAGTATGGAGAACGTTAAATCGGATAAACACACAGGGTCCTATCGCTTCGTCCGGGCGGAAGATCGATGGAGAGAAGTCGAACGTGCACGCGTAGGTATGAATTGAAAGAAGTTGCAAAATTTGTTGGCATTGAGATTCAATCGTTCTATTACAACTATGAATAGGAGATCACACTCAAACCAGGATCGTACTAGGTAAAGTTAAACGACGAGTTCATATTTTTGTGATTTCGCTGATTAGAAGCCTACAGCCACATGGAGAAAGCTAAAGCACATCATGTAGAAGGACTTCCCGGCACATCTATCAGCAATATTTCGATTAATCGATTATTGGATGGACATCAGGATTTGGTCACAAAGCCGATCCTCCAGGCCGTGGGACGGAACTCGGAAACCGTCAAAGTTAAACATGCGGAATATGCCGATTGGTTACAGCGATCGGGCAACGCAACACTGATGCGGTATATTGACGCGACAAACTACAATAATATGGTGTTGTCGCATCACCTATAAATAATGTCGGCTGTAAATCCATTTGAAGCCTCCCACCCATCAAACAGCCCCAATTGAACATTATAGCATGTTCTTCAGTCGCCGGTAGCTTGAAATAGGCATGTGAAACCAAGATTTATTTGGATATTTTCAGTGGGTTTCTATCAAGGTGCTCGACGTTAGTCGTTGCTGAGCGCGTTTCAGCTGTTTTGTACTCAAAGAATGCATCCGTTCACTGGAGAGCTTTGGATACGTAGTTACATAACAAACACCAAATTCGATTCCTTTTTCAACCCGTTGAAGAATTCTTCAGCACATTCAAAAAGGTAAGCGGTTTTAAATGCTTTATTTAGTTTTTCATTTAACACATTAAAATCTGGTTAACTGAAAAATGCTAAAGCCACGCAAGATGTGCCAAATAGTTTGACAGAACGGGAAAATCGTTTAAACCCTTTCCAATCATATATAGTGCGCTAATACGACGATCTACTGCACAGCATACGATCGACACACCTCATTTCTTAAACAAGCTTCGGCACATCAACATTTATGGAAAATCGAATGGTTCAACATTCGTTGACTTCAGAGTATTCTGATACTTTTTGACCTACCTTGCTCACAGAGGCATGATTAAGGTCTGTTCGTCAATGTTAAAGAATTACGGGTTTTGGTTAAACGATTTAGGATCGAGGCTAAACGGCCGCGGGTTTTGGTCATAGCTGGATGGGGAAAAAAACTGTAGTAAATGACAGCCATCAATATTATGCTCTTGTTTATTATTAGTTTTATGTATTCTTGTCACGTAGTCTGCTTAGCGACGGGTAACCGTGGCAATTCGATTAAAAGGCAAGCGCTTTTTAGCGCATAAACGTGGGTAGTTCGGTAGAATCACAATTGTCTCCACGATGGATAGTAGACGACCTCCTTTGATCGCAACCTGTTCCTACTATAAATAAACTGAAGTGATTTGGTCAGATCCACCGAGCGAATTTTCCAGACTACGTGTGTATAAAACACTGTTTCTCCGTTTCTAACCGGTCCACTATAAAACCATTTGGGGAGATGATTTCAGATACAATTAACTGGATATCAAATGGTTCCACCCATGTTGCTTGAATTGGTAAATGTGAAACGAGGTCGTCTCCTTTGTACTCCTGTCTTCGATCTGTCATGGGAGCATTGGCTTAGATTCAACGTATGTATCCATAGCCTCAGCCTTGTGTCACCAATATAATAAAGGAGCATGTAGACTGGTTATTTTCTATTTGCAACAGAGGACACTTTCTGTTTGGCAAATGCTTTTCCTATGCTGTTCCGTATCAGACAATCCGAATATCCATTAGCTGAGGAGGCGTGTATCGGTCCAGTGAATTGTTCGTCTTTTGTGCCCATTGAACACGGTTCAGTAGAGTGAATTTTTCCTGCATTGAAACGGTACCCAAGTACGATAATTTGTGTATTGATCGGTTCAAGCTTTTATCCTATGGGTATTCTAGATTACCGATTTATGGGAGCATCGAAATATAAATGCGTCTAAGGATGCCGGTTCACTGTTCAATCCCACATCCAAAGTGAACTGAATGCTCATCTCAGGTTATCGGAACGATGCAAAATTTATAATTTTCAGAGATTAAGTTTAAGGTATACGGTCAGTTGAATATTTATTTTTAAAATTTACCATGCCCATACCGAATGAGGATCCAAACGATCTCGTTATACAAAAGAAGCACAGAGGCCATGTATTAGAGAGACAAATAAATCCAGTGTCTCATTCCCTGACTTATGCAAGTGGTTTGAAGTAAACCGAAGGAAAATGTATCGTATAAAAGAGCAAATTTATTCACCCGTGGGTAGGAAGAATACAGACCATTGTGAAGCAAGACGATGATAACAAACAGGTGCAGTTGAAGAGTGCTGAAAAGTTAGTAGGAGACCGACCTCACCATCTACAGGCATTGCGCATCGGTCATACGCAGTGATCATAGTGATTTCCACAGTGGGGATGCAATCAGGACTTTCAGAAGGTTTACGAACGAGTGCATATTTTTTCTCGATAAGTTTAGAGGTTTCATTGTATTCACAGACTGAAGCTATTAGGCAAACTATGCGTTGTTAACTCTCTCCTGACGGCTTCTAATTGTCAACCTAGGCATTGTGCTAGAGCGTTATAAATAAACTATTCTTGTCTTTAGAATCCGACGTAGGGGCAAACCTTATTTGTGCTTTTAGATACCTGTAGAGGTTGGAATGTGTTCCAACTGGTCCTATTCTTTCCAACAATGTTGATTGGATGACACCTTAGTTGTCTGAAAGTTGTCAGAGTCGTTTCTTTTCAGTCGCGTTCCCTATGAATTTCTTCGTTATGCCATGAAGACCTTCCATTTCCTGGCCGTGATCACTGCGGTGCAGAAGACCAATATTTGGGCTTTAATCTGGCATCAAAAGCGCGATATATTCGTTTCCCTTGAGTTATCTCAATCCCTCAAAATGTTTCATTATTAAAAGCTCTTTCACTTTCAATTAATTAATTTGTCGAACACTGATGGAAAGATAAAACCAAAGAAGTCTCAAACTTTTCATTGTTCAAATTCGATGAAGACTTACATGAACAATTGGTTAGATAATATCTAAAATTTAATTTTTGCAACAAGCTGCCGAATTTTACTTTTGGGACAAAAAAGCTTTGAACCATATGAGCACACTTCTAGGTTCATTTCATCAATGATCCTCCGGGGAAAAATTACACTTACTGATTTTAGTTGAGGTGAATGGCTACGGACTATAGTTGCAGCATGGCAGAACAAATTGCACACGATTTTATTCATTAGTTTTATGTCAATTTTCTTAATGGTAAACTTAAACAGAAAGCTATCGATCGTATCCTTTGCTCAGTGTATGTCACAGTTGTCCACACACTAGCAGTGATAACTGATATCAACGCAGTTCAACATGAAGGACCAATTAAGGATGAGTATGTTGTGACCAGGGTGTGCTAGGGGAGAGAGAGAGGTAAACAAGACGCGTGCTCGAGTAACACAAAAGTAAACACGCGTTCAATCTAGGAGGGGTTGAACCCAGTTCTGAGTCGATAAGGTGAAACGAACGCTGTTCTTCAGCACCCTCGAGTGACATTCCTCAAACAAGAACAGACAAACGTTTTAGTATGTGTGCATCAATTTTCGCAAATAGCCATGCAAAAAATGCGGAAACATTGAATTCATCACCTGTCATTTCTGACATCAATCAATTAGTAGAATCATCTGCTTCTGCGTTCTCTAGTCTCGACCCATATTCGGTACCACATGCAGTGCCGCTGGTCTGTGATATTCAACCGAACGATTTTGTGAAGACAACGACTACTAGCGCTTACACATTCCGCACATTTCGTTTTACGTAGTTATATATTTGTCCTACAACAATTTGATGATAAAATCTCTCGCAAGTGACTGGAAAATCCGTATTTGTCTGAGGCTTAAGTCGGTTCCCCCAGTTTATTCTTACAGTTATGTTAATGAGTAATCACAATAGAAAGAATTNCTTCAGACGAATAAGTAAAGCTTGGGGAGGGGGGCGGGGCAGAAACAGTCTTTGGGCAACCGAGGGTCCGAGCAGATAGGCAAGGGGGCTAACGAAGATGATAGGTGTGAAGATGTGTGCCAAGAAAGCAAGTAAAACAAGTAAACTTGATATTAATAGTAACTACCTGACGGGAGAGAATGCACTGAATTGGGTCGACAAACGAGAAAAGTTACATGGATCATTTATGGGGATCAGATTATTAGGAGAGTAAATATAATGTTGGTTCCAGTTACTGTTTATTAAAAAGTAGTCAACGAAATGGTCCGGTCTATGCGACATTGAACGGTTAGTAAACAGATAAGAAAAAAGAATGAGCGTAGCTGAGGTCCTATCGGAAACCAGACGTCTTTCATGAATTGCATTGCTTTATGGCATGGTAGTTATCCTAATGGTGAGGCTCAAGTGTTTGAAACTTTGTCATCAGTTAGTTGTGTTACTGAAGATAACTATTATATCGAGATAAAATGCAGAGAAAATTCCTTTCCAAGTCATAAGACGGGACCAATATGTAGCTTTTTGCAAACGGCGAAATGAATTTCTTCGGAATACTGAGTTAACAGATCAACTTAATTTACTTGGTGTATCGTTCGTCAACCACCAGTGTTAAATAAACCAAATGCCAAATGGATGGGTGGTGCGATTTGAATTTGTTGGTAGAATCACTCTGTGCGCCCATTGTTTATTGTTTCATCGCATCAAATAACCTTAGCTGCAATTCTAATTTAGCCGTCATTTTCTCAACTTTGGCATACGAAATTAGCAGCTGATCCGCGTGGACTACCCTCAGTATTGCTATTTTTTAATTCTCCTTATCTGCAACCGAATTGAATCATCATCCTCCTGTAACGTGATCGATTTTCTACCTTCGCATTGTTGTCTTATCTGAAAAATTCCCTTGATTGTGCCATGAATTGTGCTTATGTTTACATTAAAGCACTTGTACAAGTCAGGGCATGCGGAGCCGGATTTATGTGGATCTCTTGGAATATTTTTGCACGTAAACATTTTGCATGATATGTTTGAACTCACGTAACGGGGCAATTTAATTATGATGTCAAATGTTATTTATCGATATATTTAGTATACATCTCATATTGAAAGATGCACTGCTCAGGATATTTAGATTGACCAGAATATGCACTACCGCAAATTTTATCGCGACACTCAAAGTCGCGAGCATCCTATTAGTAAAGCAAGAAAATTAACAATAGTGCCGTGTGATATAAAGTAAGAATATATGCTCTTTAGCCATGATTCTTGATGTGAAAATAAAGTGATGGCAACTTAACTATATTTCTGAACCTAGAGTGAGTTTGAGCTAGTTATATATATATATATATATATATATATATATATATATATACTCAAGAACCTGATCTGTCGGCTTTCTAGGAGAAATCTATCTAGTCCTAAAAATCCACCTATATAAGTGAGGACAACTAGAGTTATCCCCTAATCCAACATATAATTTTCACAAACAAAGCAAGTTGAAATATAAGGTATAATTCAATTACTGAACTCATTGCAATGTTTTTTTTCCTCAAAATGGCCCAACAGAAGAGAAACAACAATTGAGAAGTCCCATTTGGCAAACACAATATTGCCATTGATTTCCTAAACGTTTACCCTTAATTCAGTATGTGATGTAATTAGATTCCTGAAATGGTTTTGTTTGATTTTGGGATTTCGATTAAATTAGTGTCACGTGAAACGCAATGAGGATTGCTGCCAGTTGGAATGGATGAACCGGATACTTAGTATCAAATTCGTCTGACTTTCGCCATAGCACAGAATCATATTTTGAACGAATGACTGAACAAACAATGGTTTGTTTTAAGACCTGCATGGTCGATGGACTTTGACCGATGTCGCGATCAGGACGATGAGTGTTTATATGGGACATTTCGCTAATACAGACAAACTGTTCAAAATTTGGATTAGTCTGTTACCGCACGTACTTAGATCACCATTTCGTCTTATGACAAATTAAAACATTTATTTCCCGAGATAAACTTTAAGACAAAGTAAAACAAAGCTAGGTTGCACGATTTGTGCCAAGGCAGATTTCTCAGCATCTCCAATGGTTTGTAGAGTCGGTTGCAATCAAAAACTGCAAACCTGGCCTGGGTGTGCAGAATGAACTGTCAGTTACACTGCTATTGCCTTGGCAGTGGTAAAAGTGTGGGGATTCGACCCTGTTTTATTCTCAGAAATTGCGGCTTGAAACTCTCAACTTTAGTCTCTCTGATTTTTCTGTTTCGGAATGTGACAAAATAAGTGGCAGATTGTGGAAAACAGTGAACGTTATTGTCCCGCTTGGATGATATTATCTGGAAAGGCATTTGCATCGACTTTTCAACATATCTATCAGGTGTATGATGGATTGCGATTATTCCAGTTCATCCATCGGAACATTACTAACGATAGAATAACACCGTAAACTGTCATTTTGTGTTTAATAATGCAGGCTGAATAGTGGTGAACGTTTACGGACAATAGAGAAAGCGAAGTCAGCATTATGTGGTAGGTAAATCTTTGCTTATGTATATTAAACTAAAGCCAAAGTTAAAGCTTTATTGTGGGTATTACTGATAAGCTTATGCTTCGTTCCAAAGTAAAACTCAGAAATGTCATATATTGTTCCGACCATGAGAGAATCGCATAATGTTTTTCAACCGTTTTGGGGTTTTAGTAGTGTAGGAATATGAGATGAACCCGGATTCATGAATTTTCTACTTGAACGATTCAACAGTTGACGCAGAAACGACTTCAAATGGCAAAGCGTTCCAAACTCCTGAAGTGTTGGATGATAACTTAAGCAGCGGACGACGTGAATGGTTTGGGTACCGTATTATGCTGTTCACCAAAATAAATTCGGCAATACTGAGTGTATCATAGGCTCAGTGATTGTAATCAATACAACCCCTTGACCATCTTGATGGAAATCCTTTGTGGATACTCCAATAGCCAAGGATTCCAGGCTGGGATGGCTTACTTTGTGTACGGTTGAAAGTATATAGGGAGCAAACATGGTAATGGTATCGGTTTGGACTGACCAAAGACGCGCATAAGAAGGCCAACGTTCTTCGCAGTGGCGGACGAAACAGTGGTGCAGTCCATCAAGCAATGGTACCTGGATCATGCTCACATGAGACCTGTGGCAGTTGTGAAGAAAGCTGCTTGAACTGGATCGCTTTCGCTGGAACCCGCTGTTTGGTTGGTAAAATAAACTTTATCTTTCTAACTGTTCTATAAGGAAATCTGCTACAATCAACTCCATGGTCTTAGATAACACTGGAAGGAGGGTTAAAAGTCTGTAGGTTGCGGCATCACTACGACACCCGCCTTTGTATGTAAATGCAATAACTGCTTGTTCTCACAAATGCGGTAGTACTGTATGTTCAATTATCCATTGGAATAGAATGATGCGTGTTTCTAATACGTGATTCACGATACAGATAATATATGTTGTCCTCCCCTGAGTATGCATTTCTCATAAAGCAATTCGTTTTCCTTTGACGTTTTCAGCAGTAAATGTTACGTTGGTCAGCGAGAATATGAAAAATGATCCTATCGGTAAAGAATCTACAGACCTTTTGAAGTTGATGAAACAAAACCTTGAGATTAGAAAATTTTCATCATTTCAGCTCCTTTCTTTATTATGGTTGCAACTCTCCAAGCGCAGCTTAGCATCGGTCTTCAAAATGTAACCTTCCCAGTTGAGTTAAGATATGTACTCAACAGCTTTGAGTTAGAGATGAATTTATGAGCCAGCAACGTTCAATACATTAACTTTTCCTCACGAATCAGTGCAAAGGTTTCTCAGCATTCGATAATTATCCCAAGTGACCACATCTGGAAGAAGCTTGTGCTCTCGCCAGAATAAATCCATCAAAGATATCCATCTCCTCATGTGACTTTGATTAGCTGACGGTTGGATGTTGGATTAGAGGATAACTCTAGTTGTAGTCACTCATATGGGTAGATTTGTGGGGCTCGATAGATTTCTACCAGAAAACCGACGGATCAGGTTCTTGACTATAGAAAACCCTCTCAGTAGAAAGAGCTGAGTTTTAGAACCTCGTGTAGTCTATGGATCCGCGAGTGTTATTTGAAGAACTTCTCAACAGAAGCGACAGTGATAATATCTCACGTTGGTTCGGCAAATCCGCCTCGGATTTATTGGTATATCAATTGAATGGCTGATATAGGAATGAGATGTGTCAAGGTGATGCATAATCAGCGTTCTCATAAAGTCTTCCTCTATCGGTCGTCACACACAAAGGACACTTTAGTTTCTGCAGTACATTTACTTCGTCTGATGATATCCATGTGCATCTGCATAGATAACTTCTTGCTGCTCACAATCTATGCATTGACTGTTGCATCGAGTCCAAGTTTTCCTTTTACCTTTGGTATAACTATCTTTAGTATAAGAATATTTTGGTTTCGTGGATTCATGTGATAAAAGCTGTTCATGTACTGCGATCTGCGGCAAGTTCGATGGACAAAGAAATTCACTTGTTGCGTTGGTTGCGCATTCCGAAAACTGTCTGAAAATCTATGCCATTCATATCCGGTTTGACTGTATAAACCCACGTCATTATCTTGTCTTTTTGGAGGACTTTGCAATTCGGAAAAGATGTTGGCTACAGACTGTCTTTAAGGTCCTGTTTGTCGTCGGAAAAGTACACCATCAATTCGCTGAGGAAGGTGTCGCTGAAGAAACAAGGCTAATCTCCCTATGCATCCTCAAAAGATTGACGTACGATGGCGTTCGGGGCGTGCCAGTGCGCGATGATTTATGTTTTGTTTTCGTGTAATCTACTTTCTCTGGTGAGAATTGACAAGTACATGCAAGGACAGTGCAAACGGCCGCCGAAATGTCAACTGTCACGTGAAGTAAAGCGACCATCATTTTGGTCAAAGTCAAAGTCAAAGTTTTATTATGGGAAATACAAGCGGTTGCTTTTCTAGTTCCATAGCACAGATGAATCGATTCACAGTTCATAGAAAGTAGATGGATGTCACAATTTGTCCTTGTTTCGTGCACTTCTACGGATGCTGAAATTTAAGACTTTTCATCCAGTTTGTGCTTGAATGAATCAGTTGTGGGCGCAGAAACAACTTGTGGTGGTAGAGAATTCCAAATCATGCAAACTCTGAGGGCGAATGAATGACGCCGGCATTCTAGTCGGCAATTTGGGAGTACTAATTTGCATGAGTGTCCCCCTTAGGTGAGTGTTGGCCGCAAGGCAAAGAATAAACGACATAAGTGATCTGCATCCTGCATTATTCCATACATCAAGATTAAGTTTCCTCGAAAGCGACGATACTGTGCGGAGTACAGTTGCAGTGCTTCCAGTCTTTCCGCATAACTCTTGGAATGCATTCCATTAACCATTTTGGTGGTCATTCTTTGTGGACGTTCCAGAAAATTCCTATCGCGTTGCAGCCATGGCTTCTATGCTTGAATGGTCTACTCTATGTGGGGTCGAATGTAGGCTGATAGCAATCATGAGAACAGCGTAGGTTCAAATTTGCCAAATACTCGTTTTAGCAAACCAACATGTCTTACAGCGGTAGACGATGCCCGGGAGCAGTTGAAAGAACAACTATGTCGTTTTGAACAATGACTCTGAGGTCCTCTCATTCGAGACATACAAATCTCGGAGGAAATAGGGAAACCGAGCTTTGTGTCGGAGGGACACGACCGTGAATTTTGATGCAATAAATTCCACATCGTTTTCGATCGACCATTGATAGGTACCATAAAGTTTTCTTTGAAGTTCTAGCGAGTCCTCTGGTTTTGTCCCCGTTTTCCATATTTTTACATCTTCTGCAAACATTAATGCTTGAAGCTCCAGAAGGTCCGTTAGATTGTTTATAAAAACAGTTGAGGGCCCAGCACGGATCCCTGTGAAACTCCTCGTGCTATGCTGATGGGATTCGAAAGTGCCCCCGAAACCCGAATCGCCATGGTGTGTTGTCGAAGACATTCTTCTATCCAGCGCAGTACAAGTTCCTGAATTTCGTAGTTTTGTAGTTTCCTCAGCAGTATTTTGTGGTTCAATTGGTCGAATGCTTTGGAGAAGTTGAGGTACACAAAGTCCACTGCCTCACCGTGATCAGCTGCTTTTGCCACTCTTCGCAGGCCAGAAGCAGGTTAGTCGTACTCGATCGCCTGCGACGAAACCCATGTTGAGCAGGGAATAACACATTGCATTTTTCCAAGTGAGTCATTACGTTATCTGCAACAATGGATTCCATGACTGGATAATACGGGGAGGAGAGTAACGGGGTGATAATTAGCTGGGTCACTATAACAACCGCCCCTGTATATCAGAGAAATTATACCTTGTTTCCATGTTTGTGGGAGCACAGTTTTGTTAAACATTTGTTGACACAGTTCACTTAGTAGTTGGGCTAAGTTACTCGTCACGTTGATAACGGTTTGTGGATGGATATTATCTACCCATGGAGATGAGTTCCTTTGCAAACACTGCAATTTCTATGCTATGATTTCTGGGGAAAAATCAATTGTGACGAACGTTGGATATGATATATCCTCATGTAACAGAGACAGTCGTAGTCCGGTTTTCTCAGCTGCGGTGAACACTTGAGAGTACTGAAGTTTTAGCATTTCAGCTACCTCCTTTGTTGTGACTGGAATACGTTCTGCTATTCTTAGCGCTGGAACGCCAGACTTGACTTTTATGGTGGCATTTATGTGTTTGTACAACAGCTTGGGATGTGATACGAACTTGCGCATAAGCTATCAACGGGCTCAGGCTCGCCTACGAAGTGGTTGTGGACGAGCAGCTATCATCCTGGTGAATATGAGGGTTTTTTCAGACTAGCATGCTCCCAATAGCGTCAGCCTAGAGATAGCGCTCTGAAGCTGTTGTCATATCTTGTGGCTAACTAATGTCACCGGTTTTGTCCCTCTCTAAGAAATTGAATTCTTATAGCACTCCTCGTGAAGGAGAATTTGGATCCAAATCGACCAAAATTCGTTTCTGATTGAAAAACGGTCAGCCTTTAACACTAGACTACAACCCCTGTCCTGCTCGGCTGCCTTGCAGCCCCAAACCTCAAGGATTTAAGGCTCAAAATAAGATAGCTTAAGTGATCTTGCTCGCCGGTAGGAAAATAGCAGTTTATTCCTTCACGGTATCCAAGAAGATGTAAGGTGTACCGTAATTCGGTTTGTGGTCATGACTTCGGTCTCTATAGGAGAAGCCTTAAGTATTTCCGGAATTTCCCCGGCAACCAAGTTGATCCGAGAACAAAGTGGTAAACCCAACACCGGGTTGCGAACTCACATGGACTACTCAAGCACAAACAGGTGAAAACACTAAAACAATCCAATCACTTGTGTAGAATGTTTTTCGATATTTCACCAGAAAAGAACAAAACAAAATTGAGAAATTCCGTAAAATGATTGGCACGAGACTTTCAAATTCAAACTTTGTGTGTTCAACACCCGTGCAAACGCTCACGTCACCTTTGTCCTCGAAATGACCGCGACGATTTACTGTTATTTCATAATGAATCACTGAGTACGTGGCTATTTTCACGTGTATTTCGCCGGCCCACAACTGAGTATATGAAGCGGTTCTGCTCGCGAGGCAATCTGACTTAACTTTACTCTGCATGAAACTCACACAGTAAACCTATTCATAATTGGAATATTTACGATCTAAAATGCAGATTTGCTACATTATATACGATAAATTTCATTCTTCCGCCGAAACGAAATTGACGCATGATAATTGTTATTGATTTTTTGGAAAAGCGCTACACGTTCTGAGACGGGATGAATAAAGAGATATTGATGATTAAATGCGGGTTAATTTTTGTTGAAAAAGTATATTGATCAACTGAATGAATAACGTTTTCTCACAGATTGCAAGACACCAAATGCATTCACTTTGATCCAGAAAACCTCAAACACCGCTCGTTCATGCGTGTTGTTCCCTCAGAAAGCTATTTGAAGCGCAAAATTAGCAATTTCCGATTGATTCATTGTGTTTCAGTTTGATGTTTTTGGTATTGTACCGTTTTCACCTGTTCGTTTGTAACGTAATATGTCGCCACGCGAGCAAAAATGTCGATTATGGAAATTTCAAAGACAGAAGTACAGTAGAAGGAAAATTTGATGCATTGTATGCATTCACAAATCTTTGATTCCATTTTGCCTCAGATGTGACGTCAGTCCAATCTGATCGCGATGTGAACTTAACAAAGCCTGATTGGATCATCACTCATCTGGGAGAGCAATGAAAGAACCATAGTGGAACTGTCTGTGGTGCACAAACGAGGTGATCATTCTGATCGATATTGTACTCAATCAGTGCGGATGACGTCAGAACGCCGGACGTCTGTTTTTCGTTAGCCCCGAATTTGCCACCCAGTCAGAAATGATAAGCAACAAATAGGGAACGGGTAGTGTTAGCTATGATTGTTTCATTTAGTCCGGAAAATACGCGCATGGGATCTCTTATCAGTCAGAAGTATCATTAGCTATTCTATAATCTTTGTCCGGACAGAGCTAATCAGATAAGTGGTTTGTTTTGTCCTGTGGAGTATGTTTCACTCTCCCCAAAACAGTTATCTGACTGTGTGAACGAAACCAAGCGTCCATATAAACAAAACTGCTACCGAACTATCTCTGTTCTGCATATTGTGATTGGTTAATGTTGACTGTCCCATTCACTTGTTAGCATACATTGGACAAAACTATTTGTTCATCAGCGCTTACACAATCCGGAACCACTTGTGGTGCAAACGTGAGAGGACTAAGACACAACNACGATGTAATTTTAAACGTGATTTTAAAATGTACTGCACAGTATTATAGTATTGGAACCAAACAAAAACTAGAAGCACATCCATTTAGTTTGATTATATATAATTATTTGATTTTCAATTATCCATATTTGCAGCAAATCTGCTTAGACTGCAGTATCGCACGATACCGTACCGAAGGAAATGAACCTGACAAGATGCAAATCAAATTTGTTTTATTTTGGGGTTGGGAAAAAGCAAGAGAACAATCGATTATTCATTTTGATGATATGCGATATGAAAAAAGGTAGTCCGAGCGGTGGTGTCCCGGTGGTAACGTCAACAAATTATCATCTCAGAGGACGTGTTTGTTTGACCGTGGCTTGAATTTCCCCCATTATGTGTTTTTAGCTCTTTGATTAGCTGCTTCCTCATCTAGAAAGTCGTGTC